>QGMK01000351.1:0-27496 GCA_007825345.1 Lachnellula suecica
AAATGAACATAGGGGGAAATTGGAAGGATATGGGATACGGGACATAGGAATAGCATAGGGACCATGGGCAGGCATGCATGATGGTTCTGTATACATAATGTAATACATACACCTCTTAGGAACTTCTCTCGCAAGTCTGCGGTGGATTTCATATTCCGAGTTCTTTGGATGCTTTTGCAGTTGTTCCCGTTCTGTTACAGCTACTCAAGCCAATTATTTCCGGAGCACGCTATTTATACAAGTTGTATATTTTGCCAGTCAGTCCCCTTCTTGTTTTTCTTTGGAACCGGGTAATCGTGGATCGGACCGCAGACCGCACTAAAGGAAGGCCCCTTAGTGGGGTTCGACGGCCGAAGAGTTCACGACTAGATGCAAGGGGTGGTCCTTGAGAACAGACGTGTCGAGATTCAGGAGAGCTTACAAGATATCAAATGATCGTCGTTGGTGAAAGTGTCATAAGCTCTGAGAAACTCTGCTGGTCTAGTCTAGAGCCATTTTTGGGTTTGTGAGGGGCTGCTGAGTCTTATAAGCTGTTGTTATTTGTCCTCATCTATGAAGCTATTTTGAATCAAGTTGAGAAAGTGTGAGTATCTGGGGAGTATCCGGTTTTATTTGTAAGAGGACGCGGATTTCTTCACTGTATATACCACATATAGCCAATTTCTCTTCATTATTTCCTCGAAGACGAGGAATTCGGGGTAATTTTTAATGTCTCATGAGAAGTGGGACATTTCTAGTGCTTGGAAAGACTTGAATTTGTTCTACAAGGAACGACCCAGCTATCCTACCGCACTACCTCCCGTATCCGTACCCTTGGAGGCGTCCAAGCCCAAGTTGAAAATGGAGGCTGACCCATCAGGTTCTGGAAGACTTGCTCGATCTCATATACAGTCAGGTCACCCACCACGAGACATGAGGGGAATGCAACTGTCTGGCAGTACAAACACCGACCATTTGCCAGCTTTCTGTGGCGAAGTGGTCCCGGATTGAGTCTAGCCTCGCTGATGCTCATGAACGTCAAAGACCCGAGTTCCGGAAAGAATTCCGCCAAAAAAACCTGGCTCATAGTAGCAATTGGATTTGGATGGTTGCCACTGTACTTGAAATCCTCGATTCGTTCTAAATCCGAAGGTAGGATCAGATGTCGTATCTTCACCCTCTGATCATCGTCGAGAATTCTGTGAAGGCACATCAAATGGGGATCTGGACTGGAATGGTGACGGCTCAGTCGGTGGGGGTAGAAGGGTGTGTGGTCGAAGAGATAGAGACTGTCGCTAGGATGAAGGTAGACTGGTTTACCGGGAGCGATGTTAAATACGACCTTGGAGTACTGTTCGAGAGCGCGTACACGGGATTCTTGGTTGACTGGAGGCAGTTAGCTTTACGAATTTCGTGGTAAAGTATGGGATGTAGTTATCCCTACCTCTGAGAAGGATTGGCTGTGGGGTTAGGAGAAGGAGCGCTTCAGTACGCGGAGCGCCGTAGGCCCTGAAGCGCCAGCTTCGCTTCTCAAACACAGTTCTGGTTCTGTAGGCTAAGCCATCGACACGGAAGAACAGCTCCACGGCTACGACTCTGTTCTTTTGGATGAGCAACTCCCAGATCTGCAAGCGGACTTCGGTTGGAAGTTCCCCGAACCTGTTCAATGTGGTGGGAGGCCGAGAATTCTGGTGACCATAATACGGGGGTTGCCGATTGCGAAGCGCGAGGTTCATGGTTGGTACTTGAAAGGGAGTCATTTTAGTATTCGGTATTTGTATTCATGTCGTATGTTGATCCAGGTTATGTAAACCCTTCCGATCCTCTTGTGCCGTTGGGGAAGACCAGGCGTATGGGATCAACGTAGCAATATTTTGTTGAATGTGAAGGATCACGGCAGATGAAGTCCCATGGGAGGTAAGTACTTGCCCAGGTAGAGTTTAAGCCATAGCAGTCACGTTCGAACTGATTGAGAAAGTGAAAGGGGTAGGAACGTCCATCGTTCTAAGCGACAGAAGTCAGTTATTGCGGAAAGAACGACTGATTTCTCACTTCGTCTTTCACACCAACGTCGTCATTTTACTAACTCATAAGGTAGGTGAACTACCTATATTAAATTATGTGCTTGGAGGTAAGGACAGCAGACGTTGGGTAGCTGCTACTGTCAACCATTTACTAAGAGCATATGGCGTTGCCCACCGCACACGTTGCCACTTTGACATATGATATATGGCAATTGTATAGATTTCCCTGCATTAAGAAAATATTGTCTCAGTATTTGTGGCACATTTGAACAGCCCAATTTGAGATTTCTTAGACCAAATGATAGTCTGGAATCAGTTGCAAGAGTATAGTCTGTAGAGCGAGCAACGCGCCGTGCTCCTGTCCTACCAGGGGATGGAGCTGCTCCATGGCCAACGGTACTTAAGTATTTGATTCCGATAAACAATTTAAGCTTACACAGCGGATCTTGATTGGTGCGAGTCTCGTATTCGTAAAACCTGCCAATTGCTGTGAGTACCAGAACCTTGGAAGCTTACATCTAATCTCAGCCGATGATTGGTCACAGTCAGCATACGACGCTCTGAAGTATCACCGCTCCCCTCGTCACAAAACCATCTTCTCCATCACCAAAACAAGCAAAGCTCCCCCATTGTCATATCACTTTGAAACACTCAACTCTGCCCTCTCATCCCTGCAGAATGACTGTCATTACTTGGATCTCAACGCTATGGTACTGGCTTCCTACAATAGGGGGCTTTGGTTTGCTCGCGGTACGGTCACTTCTCCACAATTCACAAATCTTCGATCTGACAAGTACAGATCCTTACTCGCGCGGCCTACGATTTATGGCTCCACCCGCTATCAAAGGTTCCTGGTCCATGGTTCGCCAGAATTTCCGGAATTCCATCATGGTACCATGCGCTGCAGGGCGACCGTCACATTTGGATATGGCAACTGAACCAGATCTACGGCGGCAAGTTTCGAATTGAGCCCAACACCGTCATATTCTGCGACCCTTCCTCGTACAACGACATCTACAGTAACACCGCCAACGTCCAAAAGAGCACCTTCTATCCAGCAATGCAGAGGACCCATAAGGAACACAATACCTTTACTGAGACGGACACCAAACTTCATGCAAGAAAGAGACGACTCCTCAATCTCTCGTTCACCGAGAAGTCCCTCCGAGCGGCATCGGAATTTGTAATAACCCACATCGATCGCTGGCTAGACCTTATCTCTGAGGAGTGCGGAGATAGCACCGAGTGGACAGCCCCGAAAGACTTCGAGGAGCTTGCCAGTTTTCTTGTCTTTGATATCATGGGAGATCTTGCCTTTGGTAATTCACCAAAAATTAAGGAACCCGGTGAAAATCCATTTAAGAAAATGCCTCATAATATTGCGGAGTATCTGAAGTTCGTTTACCCAGTAAGTTTATCGAGCTGAACAGAAGTTTTCCCTAAGAAATCGCAGATCGCACGGTCACCCTTCCTGGATCTAGTCCTTTGGTTACGACCAAAAGGTCTAGATGCCCTCCTGGAATTCATCACACCCCCGGAGATAAAAGCATACTACCAGTTTATCGAAGACAGTATCGCCAAACGAACGAAGCTGCAAGAAGAATTCCGTGGCAAACCAGAGACTCAGCAACGTCTCGATATGTTCCATTTCCTCTGCGAAGCCAAGGATCCCGAGACCGGTGCTCCAGCATACGATAAAAACGAGCTCTGGGCCGAAGCCAACCTGCTCATCATTGCAGGAGCCGACACAACATCAGTTAGTCTATGCGGCATCATCTTCTACCTGGTCCGCAACGACCGGTGCTTGGAAAAGCTCGTCAAAGAAATCCGGTCTACGTTCTCTACGGCCGACAGCATCAATTATGGCCCAAAGCTGCAGTCTTGCGTCTACCTGAAGGCTTGTATCGAAGAAGGCATGCGCCTGACACCAGCTGGTCCCAGCGAACTCAATAGAGAAGTGAAACCGGGTGGCATGACGATCAACAACGAGCACTATCCAGCTGGAGTCATCGTCGGAGCGGCCAACTGGACACAATCACGCAACGATACCTACGGCGACCCCTACATTTTCCGTCCCGAGCGCTGGATCGCTGACGAAGCCAGTGGCGTGACAGCGGAAAGCATTAAAGTGATTCGAGCAAATCACAGCCCTTTTGGCAGAGGACCTAGGGCGTGCCCTGGGAAGACTATGGCGATAATGGAGCTGATGTTGATGGTGGCTAAACTACTGCATCGCCTTGATGTCCGAAAGCCGCCGGGGGACACACTTGGGGAAGGGTGTCCGGAGAAGCAGTGGGGTGAGCGGGATCGCAATATTTTCCAGATGCGTGATGCCTTTATTACAATTCTTGAGGGACCAACGGTTCAATTTCGAAAGAGGGAATCTTGAGAGACCTTTTTGGATTTGACATGGAGGTTGGTGTTGTTCTCTCCAGTAAGGTTAAGGGCATTGCTTTGAAGGTTTGAGCTTTTCTTGAAAGGGGCTCTGGGGAGACGGAGAATGGAACTGTAGCAATCCGACTAAGTTGATTGAAAAAAGAGTGACTCTGACAAGCCTGCAAGGTTGGTGTTCAAACTGGCCTCAAAGACGTGAAAACACGACATTGAGCTTGTTCTAGTGGTGTCACGGAAGGATAGACCAAGAAGGGATGAACAAGTCGTTTAAAAGCAAAGCTACCAATTTGGGCTCTCAGCCTATAGCTACGGATGTCATTTCCCCAATCCCTCCATTACTACCTCACTAACTTATTGATCCTTCCATAAAACATCGAATTCCTTAACGAAATGGCGATCCCTGTTGTCGGATTCGACGCCCTCCAACGTTTTCGGTTTACAGGCCTCCATGCCCAAAATAGCAGTGGAAACAGACATCCATTGAATCGACCGGCCCTCCTTGGCTTGACTCGACGTCATATAGTCGGTGCCTGTGCCAGGGACCAACACGGTGAAATAGCAAAAACAGGTCTCAAAAACGCCTTCTATCTTCCACTCCCCGCTTTTGGCGATATGTCTACCGTTGTTGGCAATGGTGATTTCGCAAAAGACCTGGTCGCGAACATAGCGCTTTAGAGCCACGATGTTATCTTCCCCGTTTCCGACAATACCTCCCGGAAGCTCGTAGTAGGCGGCTGCTTGGATATGAACTAGGGCAATGGCATCGATCCTCGCGTCTAGGACGATGGCGCGCACGGCGGTGCGGTTGGTGTATTGGATATATGAGTTCTGGACGCCAAAGGATGCAATAGGACTGCCGTTGGCGCTGTACTCAATGTGCGGAGGAAGCTTAGGTGGGTCCTTGTCGGTCTTGATGTCGAGGGGTGTTGGTGAATCTGTATGGTTTCTGAGTCCAATCTTGTCGGGGATTGTGATTTTAAATGGGTCGTTGTCGGTTTTGACGTCGGCGGGCATCCGCGGATCGCGAGCTACCCTTGGGGACCCCATGTTTGGAGTAAGCTGGAAATGGTTAGTGCTACCTTCAGTGAGATGAGAGAGTAGGCATACTTACCGATGTGGGGTGTTGCTTCCAAGTCGTTGAGCAGATTAATGGTTTGATCAGTGAAATCGGAAGATGTTTGAGTGGGTCTAAACAAACCAGGAAGGAGTTTTTGGTGAATTGAATCATTGGGACAAAAATGCAGGAGATATGCGCTTCGTTGGGGTACAAGGTTCAAGAAAGAGCATGGAGGACGCTCCTGCTTCACATTCGGAGATGCCAAGAGGAATGCGCTTGCTTTATTTGGCCCCTTTATTAAGCTTCTGTAAAGTCCCGAGAGATGGACGAACCTCTCATGCCTACCTTTCCCTCGCTCGACGCACCTTCCCCCGCCCTTCACACTTTGACTAGTTCATAGAAACCCCACCCGGAATACTGGACAACCCTAGATATATTTGTTAGAAAACATTACATTACTCATAATAGATAACTTACATCCATCACCATCAACGTCTTCCTTCGAAGTTTGCGCAATCGTACACTTCTCTGCATCCTCCCCAGTTTGGAAAGCAAGCTCCGAGCACCTATCCCCCATGCAACGAGCGTTCACCGCGCGCTGGAGCGAGTCGCCTTTCCAACCAAACATATAATCTCCGTGTTGGCCGTGGCCAGTTCTGCATTTCGTCAACATGCTGCCCAGTATTTCAAAGCCGAGGGTTTGACTTACTCATCGCCTTGCGAATACACAAAAGGCTGACTCCCATCTTCATTCCAAAGCTCCTCGTCATTATACGGCCGCGTATCCCACATCACCTCATACATCAACTGCGGGAGGTGGACTGGATGTGTGTTCGGGCACAGGCCTCTCTGCATCGCTGGCGTGTAAGGATGCTCAACTATAGGATCGTAGTATGGCTCGAACGGTATTGTTGCATAGACTACGTGGCTTTGGTGATCTGGGGAGTCGACGTTCTTTCCGTCCCAGCAGGTAGGGAAGGCAATGGTGGTGCGGATACCTCCTAAGCAGAAGCCGGTTGGGAACGCAGTTGTGTCGTTACCGGTGCATGGCGCGCCTCCAAATGGTTCGAAGTTCTCTCCGAAACACCTGTGACAGATGCCACGGTCTTGTCCGGTTGCATTCCGAAGCATCGGATCACCAGCTAGCATGCGGAAACCCTGAAATCATGATTAGAATGAGTCCCTTAAAAGCGAATTTTAAAAGCAGGTTCTAGATGAAGGGATGTAACTTATTTTGAGGTCGAAGGGGATACTGACCGGTGTAAATGCAGTAACATTACTAACACCATCATACGGTGGAATATAATAAACCGTAATCCCACCATTCTGCGTCAAACCTCCATTCTCAAACTGCTTAACCCTTTTGAACGTCCCATTCCTCGCACGATAATACATCGCCGCCGTCCAATAATTACTAAAGTCCTCCGTAAACGTGCAGCTCGTGCAGGTCGATTCGGCAGGCAGATCGTGATCCAGGGGCTTCATGGTGGCGTTGAAGGAGTTCCCGCCTACGATCTGGTGGACGTGCGGCGAGCCGATGACGCCGGGGTTGACGAGCGGGTCGAGGCGCTCGACTACGAGTTGAGAGCAGGCGAAACGCATCATGTGGGCACTGCCGACGTCTTGGGCGAGGGAGGCGCCGATGAGGGCCGCAAGGGTGAGGGCGCTGGAATACATGATGGTGTTGGTGTATTGTTGAACCAGAGGGAACTTGGGAGTAAGGTATTGCGGGACAGAGCTGCTGCTTAAGTCTGCGTGCCAATCTGCTTGACCGGCTTGGTAGAGGAATTGCCGGAAGACGAAGAGGATGTACTCAATTCTTTAAGGAAATGGTAGCGAATGCGGAATATAGATGCAATATATTTAGATACTAAGGACAGGCTCGGCACATACTTTCAAATAAGACATTAAGAAAACGTCCAGTCGACGTCCAGACGTACAGCGCTAAAGAAAGCAAGACATCAAAAGAGGAAAATGATAGGAGTCAATAAGTTTTGCAGGGGGAGATTATTTCTGCTCCTATATGTATCTACCGTAAGGCTTGATGAATAGAAGATAAGGATACTTCAACATGAACATGTTTGGCCGAAGACAGACGAAGGAATGTGGACCAAAGTCTGGCAGCAAATTAATGATGTTGAGACCAATCCTACCTAAAATATCGGTACCAAGTCCCAAGATCCGCTCCCTCAGCTTGGAAATACTGATAGCGACCGACAGCTCAACAAAAAGGGAAGATAGCTGCGCCAGATTAAACCTCATTTTGCCCAGCCTGATACTGCCGGGTATTTGCAACTAATAAACAGTAAATAGCAGAGGACCCACGACGGAGCCCCACCCCACTTGGCACTCAATAGCTCCTTGTGGGTCTTAGAAGGAAGTACTGAAGACATCTTGTTTATTGGGATTGGCCAGCTCAGTCGTTGGGAAGCCCCTTCCTTTTCTTATCTGCAGATGCGGGGTTACGCGAGTTCGTCAATAGGGGCAATACCCCCACCTGGAGGTGCCATGAACGCCACTCAAAAATACATTGGCAGCGATCACAGGCTGCTTTTAAGCGGTAAGATTCGAGAGGCGTGAAACGAAGCCCAGGAGATACATCTACAGCAGAAAAGAAAAATAAATCAGCAGCAAAGCAAGACTTAAATATCACGAAAGAAGTGCGCAGGCAGAGCAGTGTATACAAATCTAGAATCTATGTCTAACGTATAGTACTGTACAGCTTACATGCAAGGGTATTTATCTCATCTGAAGACATCATGCAGTACTTATACATTCAAATCGTGTTTGTTGCGAGGGTATGATGGTATGATAGGCGTGAGTGCTCGTCTAAGGTTCGTGAGACCCAATTTTCCCGACGCCTTTTGTCGTTATTGTTTTCGAACTTAATTTTCACGGCGCGCTTACTCGCCTGCTTCCGTCAAAGTTGAGTGAACCGCCACCAAACACCCTCAAGAACTAACTCAGGGACGTTGTTGTTGATTTGGTCTTGCGTGACTCGTAAGGCCTGAGTCTGTCCATACCAGGAAAGTGGATGTCCCTCGCAAAAGTTCGACCTTCACAGTCCCGTCGACTAAGCGCCCTTCGTCGAAGGAGGTATCATTAAGTTGTCGGCGTCTCCACTACGAAGATGGGCTCGTAGAGCTTGTAGGCGCTTCGCAATCTTCCTCTGGTGCCCTTCCCCACGCAGGAAGCTCCTCGTCTGCCTCCGGCGTCCCCCGCGGATGTGTAGGGAGCTCCTCAGTTATGTCCAGTGGCCTTCCCCACGAGGGCGCGCTCGAAGTTCTATACATCTCTCCAACTGGCCTCTCGTCTGATATTTGCTCCATCAACTTGCGCTGCTGCTCTCTATATTCCCATTGCCTGTGACGATTTTCGGCTACCGTGCTGGTCCAGAAGTCCACCACACCAGAGTCGAGCCTGTACGTGATACGGTAAGGCAAAAATAATGACCATTGCCTGATGATATTCGGTATTCCACGGAATTGCCATTCGAAAGCACGTTTAAGGCTGACCTGACCACGCACGAGTAACTGGCGCACCCATCTCCTCAACAATTGCCGATCTCGCCTGGATTTAAGTTGCAAGAAGTCCAAATCTCGCTTTTGTTGATCGAGAACAGGATTATCTGCGTGAGGATAGGTCATATTGATGAGACGTAGCCTCTCCGACAATTCATCCACATCAGACTTGTAGAGCTCCCTGGCCTCATTCATATAAATCTGTGCCTGCCCGTAACACTGCCTGACGAGCAGATTTTGAATGAGTCGGTCATACATGTCGATAGTAGGCTTTACTTTATAAGGTTCGGAGGTCATGGTATCCCAGAGATTGCTGATGGCCTGGGGAGGAAGCTGTCCAACTATTTGACCTTCATCAACCGTGCCATCTTCGAAATATTTCGGAGACCGCTTCAGAGAAAGTACGTAGGCCCACTGAAGAAGCTCCCTCCAGACATTACGGGGAATGGGAATGGTATACTGCCGAGAAATATAATCGACGAGGCGTAGGGCAACGGGTATTTGATTGTTGATGCCATACGTGTGTGCAATCGAATAAAGGAGTTGTTCTGAGGGATGGAGTGGCGAGTCTTTGGGGTAGGCTTTTGGTGGTAATTCAGCTTTGTCCGAATCCATTAATAAATCTA
Organism: Lachnellula suecica; assembly: GCA_007825345.1. NCBI lineage: Eukaryota > Fungi > Ascomycota > Leotiomycetes > Helotiales > Lachnaceae > Lachnellula > Lachnellula suecica. The sequence goes on from QGMK01000351.1 coordinate 9,602, forward strand.
CGTTGATGCCCCAAACACGCTGGAGAATAGATGCCACACTTTGTAGATCGCCCTCCCGAGCAAAGGCTATGATCAAGTGGCAGAAAGTCTCTTCGTTACCGGTAATATTCTTCCGAACCATTTCTCGAAATATTGATGAGACTTTAGCCTTGATACCTCCGCGGCCAACGCGGTGACCCGAGACAGGACGAGGGGGTACGTTCCATGACCGAGGCGCAAAGTTCCATGCCACTATCCTGAGTCTGTATCTTAGGATCGGATTCTTAGCATCTGCCCAGCACAACACTGAGAGATAATGGTTGTAACATTCCAGGTCAGGCACCACTGAACTTTTCCCTTTCCCCGACACCAAGTTATCCCATACTGCTTTTGCAACTAGGCCATTTCCTGTCGCTCGGGCGCACTTGAGAAGGTATTTGAAGTCCGCAAGTGTTAGAGGTCTTGAACGATGGCGTTCAGCAAAGATGCCGTTAACTTGGTCGAGGAACAGGTCGCAGAACTTGTAGTACCCGTGGGGATCAACGGGAGGCAGTCGCAGAACTTGCCCCATCTTTGTACTGATCCCTCTATGAAGTTCATGATACCGGCCAACAAAATGTTTTGGATCCAGGCAATGCAGGAGTTCCGAGAAAATTGCGGCAGGCATATTCTGGATAAGCTTGTTTGTCTGGGTAAATCCATCATGCGATATAAGTTTTCCGAGCGTAGCAAGCACTATATGGGGGTCGTCTTTCCGTAGAGCCTTGAGCAAGAGTGTGTCCAGGTAGTCTCCTACGGCCGTGAAGAGGATTGGAGGGGCTTCTCCGTGTTCTCCAGGCACCATGCCCCGTTTTCTGTGTCGTCTTTCGGACCTAATTGCCAGGATTCGAAGTCTACCTTCCAATGCCACGGAAGGATATGGCACGGTTCTAACAATATCGGGATGGGCTTGCGTCTGCGCCTGAGCTTTCTCAAGGATGCTATCCCATATGGCGGGGATGGCACCCCCAGATTGCTCCAATGTCTGGTCCACCTCATGTTCGTGTTCGATCTGCAAAAGACTCTCTTCTTCTGATACATTCTGCTCTGGCTGCTGTTCTATGGCTGCAAAGGCCCTCGAGGGTTGCCGGTGGTTGTTTTGGAAACATCGTTGAAGGCGGATGGCATGCACGCGACCAGGAACACCGCGTGGGCAGGAGTAGGAGTATGCGGTTGAGTATGAGGCGATCCGAGACTGAATTGCCTCGAGCTTACAAAGGAGGCCACTCATGGACTGCAATTGTGAAATCGGATAGTGGTCTCCTTCATGGTGGTCGAGCGTGGACTGGAAGGGGAAAAGGAGGAGGTGTTTACTAGAGACCAAGAAATCTGGGGAAGAATTTGTGGGCCCGGAAGATCTGTTTCGCCGACCTAGAATTTTGAATCAGCCATCGCCCAGCCTTGCGCATTGCAGTACCGCGACAAACAAGTACATCCGCTCCTAACAACACCACTTTCCGTCAACACGCCATGGCCGATGTCGACGATGGAGCTGCGGCTCCCGTATCTGAGCCCCTGGATCTTGTGCGACTTTGTCTGGACGAGGTGGTCTTTGTGAAGCTGAGAGGAGACCGCGAGCTGAAGGGGAGACTGCATGTGAGGAGCAATTTCTTGTGTGTCAAGTGGAGTTACTGATGGGTGGACAGGCATACGACAGTCATTGCAATCTAGTTCTGGGGGATGTGGAGGAGACAATCTACGTGGTTGAGGAGGACGAAGAGGGAGACGAAACAGTGAAGGTAGGGAGGGCTACACTAGGCGCATCAGAGGTTTAATGGATGCATTGAGGAATACATGGCTGACATATTTCTGCAGACGATTCACAAGAAATCCGAGATGTTATTTGTTCGTGGTTGGTGCTACTAGATTTTCGTCTGCTGCTGGATGCACGTTATAGCATTTGCTAACCCACTTCCTCACAGGCGACAGCGTTGTCCTCATATCTCCCCAAGGCCAATCATGAAACTGGAAAGATAGTGATCACGAATTTGGCAGTGGCCCTCACAAGACTATATTTGAGAGTTGGGGAGCATGGAGGGCGCAGAAGCTGAAGTAAGGAGAGGAGATATCAACCGCATAACAGCTAGTTCTGCAACGCATTCCCTAGCAAAGCTCCGACCAAAGATACCAAAAATCAACAATGCATAATGGATCCAAGCAGACTTGCGTGACAAAATGCCAATGAAAACATCTCGTATGCCAGCATTGAACTCAGCCTTCTGAATGACTCAAAGCTGCTGGATGATTCATGGATCCTTATCGGTGATAAAGCTTCCTTCCCCAGACCGAGTGACTCCCCCGACATTTTTAAAGGGACTCGACTCCCTCACTCCTCAATATCATACACAACAATAACCACGTTAGGACGTGACGATTTATTACAATTGATTTTAAGATTACAAGGATCCTAGATAATCGACACGTTCCAATCCACGTACTTCACACTACCCCGCACTGCAGAGAGCACCCCACCATGGCCTCCAAAGGCAAGCAGCTTCCCCACGAGCGACGGAAAGGAGAGTCTGTATGTGCTTCCTGATAACCACTACAATCCTTTATTCTGACAGATCTCCCAGGCATTGAGCGAGTTCGCCGACTACGTGGAAAAACAGCAGGCGCTCCGATACCCCTCCAGTGGTAAGCATCTTATTACTGCATCTACCCTATTTTGGGAGCAGTGGGAATGTCTCACAACTCCTGGAACATTCTAAATGCCCCTTAAACCGACAGAATAGCTAATGTACGCATCTTTCAGTTTCCGCCGCGGCCACTTCTACCAACACAGCAGTCGAGAATCATGCCGAACTCGATGACCTCCTCGATTCTCTCGATCTCGCCGACGAATCTCCTGCCGTACGGTTAAAAGGGCTTCTTCTGAGCCAGGATGAAGAGACCTTGGTCAAGTTTGTCAAATTACTCGAACAACGCATAGAAGAAGGCCGTGGCGAGACACTATTCGAAGTCGGCTTTGAGAACAACGGGGACTCGATGGGCTTGAACAAAGAGGACTGGGATGCCGCTATCAAGAGACTGGCCGAGGCTGCGAGACAATGTAGAGCTGATTGTCGGATACTCTTGACCAAGCACGTCGGTGGAGAGTTTGAGGCTGAGAGCGCTGCCAGCGAGAAGGAAACCGATTGCAGTGGCAAAATATTGATTAGGCAACACCCTGCTTCTGTCGAAGAGGTCATTGAGACACGAATTGCCGTGGTAGGAAATGTTGATGCTGGCAAATCCACTATGCTAGGTGTTCTTGTCAAAGGCGGCCTGGATGATGGACGAGGCAAAGCTCGAGTCAACCTGTTTCGACATAAGCATGAGATTGAGAGTGGACGAACCAGTAAGCATAATCTACATTTTATACCTCTTTCTGGGGGGTTTTAAATGTCTCACAACCCCTGAGACATTCTCCCGACCCTCTTTTTGCGCACTGTTAGCTAATTATCTGGTCCAAGGTTCTGTTGGAATGGAAATCATGGGCTTCGATACTATGGGCAAAGTGGTGGCTTCAGACGTTCCAGGCCGCAAGCTAAGCTGGGAGGAAATTGGAAAGCGCTCAGCTAAAGTCATCGGATTTACTGACTTGGCTGGCCACGAGCGGTATCTGCGAACTACAGTTTTTGGTGAGCATCTCCTGTTTTAGGGGTCTTTTAAATGTCTCACAGCTTCTGAGACATTGTAATGCACTCTTCTAACCCTGCTTAGGTCTCCTATCTTCTAGCCCGAACTACTGCCTGCTAATGGTCGCTGCGAACAACGGTCTGATTGGCATGAGCAAAGAGCACCTAGGTATTGCCCTTGCTCTTAACGTGCCCGTCATGGTAGTCATCACCAAAATCGACATCTGTCCGCCTCAGATTTTGGAACAGACAATTAAGCAGATCACTCAGATCCTCAAGTCTCCAGGCGCCCGGAAAATTCCAATTTTCATCAAGTAAGCATACTGGGACTTCCATTTATTCATTCTCGTTGCTCATTTTTGAGTCTTGTAAATGTCTTACGTTCCTCTGAAACATTTATATGTCCCCTGTAAAGCCAGAATTTCCCAGAGAAGCAAAGCTAACTCACCGATCAGGAACCGAGAGGAGTGTATCAACACCGCCACACAGTTTGTGAGCCAGAGAATTTGCCCAGTTTTTCAAGTCTCGTAAGTAGCTTCTTTGAGGGCTGATCCATCAAAACACCTCTTCTCTTTTTAATGTCTCAAGAGTTTTGAGACATTACTATACTCGAGCATTGCTGACCATAACAGCAACGTTACCGGAGAATCGCTCGATCTCGTCCGAACCTTCCTCAACATCCTTCCACACCACGGTCACTACGACGCCGACGCTCCCTTCGAATTTCACGTCAATGATACGTTCTCAGTTCCGTTCGTGGGCACAGTCGTCTCTGGAATCATCAAAAGCGGGGTGATTCATGCTGGAGATACTGTACTTATCGGCCCTGATTCTCTAGGCCAGTTCACCACTACCAATATCCGATCAATTGAACGGAAGAGAATCTCGGTTCCTGCCGCTTCTGCAGGCCAATCTGCCTCTTTCGCGTTGAAGCGGGTCCGACGGAAAGATGTCAGAAAAGGAATGGTGGTCCTTCCTAAACTGGAACAAAATTCACCAAAAGTGTACCGCGAGTTTGTTGCTGAAGGTAGGCTAATTTTTTCCAATTTCATGCGCATTTGAGCCCCCTGAAAATGACCCACTAGCTGTGGGATATTTACGACAGCTTCAAATTCACATTCACCAGAGCCCAATTTCCGCTAGTTATCACAGTACTGACGAGAAATAGTGCTCATCCTCTCCCACGCTACAACCATAAAAACTAAGTACCAAGCCATGCTGCACGTGGGCCCCGTATCTCAAACATGCGCAATAATCGACATCGACCGTTCCTACATCCGGACAGGCGATCGAGCAACCGTTGCCTTCCGATTCGTACAACGCCCCGAATACCTGGCTCCCGGCGATCGACTGCTGTTCAGAGAAGGCCGCACGAAAGGCCTGGGCATCGTGAAGAGCGTTGGGTATGACCCGAAGAAGCCGCTCAATCCGGAGGCTGCAAAGGATGATGGGAAGGCGGTTGAGGGCGCGCCCGCTGCGGGTGCTGACTGAGTGAGATTTTCTTATGGGTACGGTCGGGTAGGGTGGTAGGAACAGGACACCGGATTGCAGCATTAGCGTTTGTGTGTATTCATAGGAGCTTGGCGTTTGCTTGTTACTTAATGTTAAAGGTTTAATTTCTAAGTCTCTCAGAGCTGGTTAGACTCTCGCTCCACCTATAAGTCGAAAGTGTGCGGTACGATGGGCTACTATTCAGATGCTGTCTATAGGCATGTCGTTTGACCCTCTTTCGCTTTAATGTTTTTTTCTAAACTATATGACGCGTCTGGGTTACTTACAGTGAGTGAGACATTCAACTCCGTGGCGAGTTCTAAAAATCCCACCATCTACTCTCCAAATCCAACTCTCAGAGCCCTCCCCCGCAAATCCAAAGCCCGCCTCCGCCTCAATCTCAGCCAAGAACCTCCCTTCCCAAAATCCCCGCCATAACCAAAGTATTAGCTGACCTAATACAAGCACAAAAAATGCTCAGCTATCTGCTTTAGAAACCTCCTCGCAGCCAATTGCTCTCCAAATCATCATACGCGTTCTCACCGTATCATATGCCCCTTTGCTCGCTCCCTTATCCACCTCATGAGATATAGAAATTAAAGAAGAATCAGACCTCTTTGGAAAAGCAAACATAATAAGAAATTGTGAGGAAGCCGTGAATGCCAGAAAAAGGCGATCAGATTCGAAAACGACGCAGATTTATTTTGCGACATTTGGAAAGGTTAGGTAGCCTGTGTGATCTTTGAACGGTTTGCAATTCGTCGAAGAAGAAAGGGAACCCCACCAGGACAAAGACGGGGGAAAGAAGTGGCAGTAGCGATTTAGAGGTGAATCTAAACAAGGGGCTTAAGCGGGAGGTACTGAGTAGGGGCCGTTCCGGCAGGTTCATGCTAAAACGCGACAGTGTGTTTCTAGCAGGGAACGCCTCCAACATCACGTTTTCTCGCATCGACAAGACAACGCGTCCTCCCTTCAACATATTCCTTTTCGAGGAGACGTCGCAAAGTACCCTCAAATCATCTCTGCTCTGTAGGAACATAACTGGCGCGAGATAACAGACAGGAGGTCCTCAACTGGCGCTCAATTGACTTAGCGCGTTCGACGCAGCTCGAGCGGGCTAGCATAGCAGGCTACCGATTGTCAGGCTTTGAAGGTAAGAAGGGGAATTGTCTCTTACGGCCTTGGTTTGAAACTCGGAACTCCAAGAGTTCAAGAAGGTTCGTTGTTTCCCCGTTTCCATTTGCGAGGAGCTTCCAGATGCGACTGCCTCCGCTCTGTTGACATGCCTGAAGTCGTGATGCGGCCTATTTATACACCCATCTGATACGCATGTCCTTTTCTTTACTGATTGCCACAGCAGCACCTAGCTCTCAGCTACTCGTGGACCGAATTTTGACCCGGCTCTCACAGGTATGATTCCAGACTCCACTTGTTTATTTCGCGATATTCTGACTTGCCCTCCCACAGCTGTCTTCCGAATCCATCCCAAAACCCGGCGAATAACCTCCATCACTTCAAAGATGTCTGACAACGGCAGCCCTGGCCCAGAAGAACCCAAATCTCTAACGATCACGGTGAGAGATCCGGCAAGCCAAGAGATGCAATTCAAGATCAAGAACAACACCCGGATGGAGAAGGTCACAAATGCCTTCTGTAAGGCTCAAGGCATAGGCGCAGATACTCGCCGATTCACTCTTGACGGACATCGCATACAGAAGGGAGAGACGCCTAAGATGTTGGAGATGGAGGATGGTGATGTGATTGATGTTTTTGTGGAGCAGCTAGGTGGAGTACTCAGCTGAAGTACCCGGCGCAACCATAGTGGAGGGACAACGGGGTATTGGCTGGGCATAGGAGTTATGCTTAATGGGGCAGATTTTTGAGAAAATGAACTTGCTGGGCGGGGCACACTTCTGCAGAATGCCGGTAATTGACGAGCTTATATTGCTTTCGTATTTGCTTATTTTCTCCTTCAAAAACCATACGAGACTTTGGTACACTTTGCTGAAGCCTTTCTGTACCCTGCTACCTTTCTGTTTTGAGCCAAGGTAGTATTTTGGATCTGGTAATAGTCTTGAGTTTCCCTGCGTTCATGGTATTTTATGGATCTTGGCTTCTAGAGCTAAAGTTCCTCGAGCAAGTACCCATTTGAGGGCACCAATCCCAGCTTTCATTATGTATTATACAACAATCCCACTTCTATAATCAAAGTAGAGAGCTTTCAAAAGGGTGAATTTGCCACAGTAAGGATGTTTAAGGAGACAGACAAGAGGAAGGAGCAACAGTGCGAAAGCGCGATTCCTAATTCGGACTACACGTGACACAACGCAGCAAAGCAAGTACTTTTTACTTGTTGTCGAAAACCTGGAGAACAAAAAACTAGTTTGACCAAATAATCCTTCCGCCCGTTGGGTCTCTGCCGCAATACCGTCTTCTTGGAAGTCGCTCTTTCTACCCGATATCTTGGTCTTTATTAGCCTCAGCCACCAGAGATGGCATCAAATGGAGGATTGGATGCCGGACCGCAATCCGAGACGATGAATTTGAAAATTCCAAATTCCTACATTCTCGCTATGCCTGAAGAGGTACTCGTCAATATCTGCGATTTTGTGAGGTGTGGATTCGGAGTGCAACGCGGTATTATGGTATGTCCTCATCTACAGATCGTTCCCTAGGAACGCCAATGGCTCATGCATCCGTTTCGCACTTGGTATAAATTTGATATAGCATCACTGACTGAATTTCGAACATAACAGAATCTCAGAAAAACATGTCGGCGACTCTGCGGCGCCAGCTCTCATCTCCTCATCACAACCATCTGCGTCAACATGAATAGGTCGTCTCTGAAACGCCTTGAAGAGGTCTCCAATCACGCCTTTATTAGGAAGGGTGTACGACAACTTTCGGTCTACGCTGACTGTTATGACAACGCCATGGCCGACGATATCATGCACTTCACCGAGTACAACCTGGATCAATTATACGAAGCGCTCGAATTCGCCGAAGAAATGAGGATGGAGAGTCATGAGACTGTCGAAGAGGATTATCAGCAATGTCTCCAGAAAGTAGAAACAATTGCCAAGTCGTGGGAAGGGTTTCTGGAGCATCAGGAGGGTATTACCGAGGATGATATCTGCAACGAAGATAACAACTACTGGAAGCTACTACGGGAGGCTCACACGGAGTATCAGAAACGCTTCAAGGAACAGGAAGAATTCCGGGCAGAAGGATATTTCATTCAGGGCATTGCTGCCGCTGTGGCTAGAATGCCCATGTCCAAATCACTTGGCGTGAGTGATGTCAACTTTCGCACTGTTGTTCCATCGCATAGCATGTGGAAGAGGGCTCGCAGTACTCAAGCCTTGCTCGATGCTATGGTGCTCCCCATGTCTTGGGATCTATGTGTCGCTCTTAACGCTTGGCAGCCACCAACAGAAATACCTTTCAAACTACCAGGGCTTATTCATCGGGCTGGGGGTTGTCTTACAAGTCTCAACATTTCAGTATCGCCTCCTGCCAACTTTGCATTTCTTTCACCAAACCAGGAAGACTGCCTTGACATCAAATCGGCTGTACAGAAGTTGAGGAGCTTGGATATCTGTCAGGAATCAACTTCTTCGCATCTGCCAGATCATGATCTGCAGGAGTCAAAGAACATGGACAGATTTTTGTCTGCTCTCCTAGACAATTCGGCAATGCTGAACGACATCACACTGGTTTTCGCCAGATCCGAGATTCCGGATCCGCCGTCTTGGTTAAATCTTGGGTCTGTCGTCGCCTCTCGGGCTTGGACCAACTTGTCTCGCTTTAAATTCAGTAGGGTTTCATTTTATTTCAAAGACCTGAAGCGATTCATTGGTCAGCTAGAGAAACCGATCACGGACATGGAGATGACGAATCTGCATCTGCACAGCGGGACTTGGGCCGATGCCCTCGATATGTTGCGAAAAAAGCTGCCACAGCGCATAATCCTTTGTCGTCCAACAGGCGCAGAATGCGAAGCCCTGCCATTCGAGGAGCTTCAGAGGATTTTTGATGGTACTCTCTCTGGTGACATTTCCGATGGCACCTTTGAATATCATCACAGCCTCGCAGAGAAGTATATCATGGGAATCATAACCGACAATCCTTTGAGAGGCGACAGGGATTTGAGCGTTGCGAATTAGAGAGACTGGTGGACCGGATTGTAATTCGACGTTGGCCCTAAACCTTGCGAGGTTCACGATCTATTGTATTCTGTTTGGAGCTTTGGTAGAAATGTCGTACACATCTCGCTGTCATACCACATCTACAAAAATCGACTCGTCTGGTTGAAGGAATTAGCTTTGATCAAGAAGTGCTCAATTCGTCATCTTTTAAGGGGCTATCTTTCTCTCCATGTGGCATTGTGTTGAGACATACGGAGCGCCACAGCTTTTCCACAAACACGGAAGAGTTTATGATACTCTCTTAGCCTGACTGAGACAAGTGTAGCTAGCTACTGAATTAACTACTTAACATCAAGTCCCATCTCTTGTCGCCGATGGCCCTGATTCCAAGTTTCACACTCTGGTGAAATATTCAAAATTGATGCTAAATGAACCCTACTTTCCAAAATATGGAGTATCCTTTGTGCTTTGTTCAGCGAAGACCGGCCCCACGCAACACTTCAACCAGTAAAGGTAAGGCTGAGAACCCCCACGGGGATCCTCCAGGCAGCGGGCTAACCCATGGGCTGCGCCCCATCAAGGAACAAAAACGCCCCAAAAACATGGGGAACATGCATGCGTCTACTTCAAGACGAATTGCTATGCGCCCGCATTAGTTCACCGAGCCATGCAGCGCCAGCATTTAGGTGCTGACGTTCGGCTCCATCTATACTTTCCCCCGTTACACGACCTTGTAATTTCACTTACTCAAAATGTATGAATCCTGGTATCTCAATCAATATGATCAATATAACGATATATTCCACGAAGATTTCGAGATTTTCGGCCTTCAGAGTCGGGGTTCGAGCGCGAGGCTGGGGGAGCTGGAGGCTCTGGATACGGAGGATGTTTTGGAGTGGGTTGAAGACTGCGATGAGGAGCTAGTAGTGGCTAATGACTCTGGGGATATAAAGATGCTGTATATGTCACAATTAGAGTGATTCGAGGTTCGAAGTTGACGATAAGTAGGCTCACTCGACATAAGAGGCATCAACACCATGAAATAAAGCCGTGGTACATGGCGTTCGAGAAGAAGACGTTCGGCAGTATCTGCAGGGCGTGGAAACTTCCGTCTGATTATTTGTTTATGAGGAAGGGCGCTGCGGGGTCTGGGACATATCAGAAGCATACCACTTTCAATGAACAGGGCTCGATCTCAAACCTAGGTATATGAATTCTTGACCGAGGTAGAAAAAAAAGGTAACTCACTCCCGTATGCAGGCTTCACCATTCGAGTCCCTCATTCTCCACGCAACAGCGCCAAAGCCATCTGGTCAATGGCCGTATCCTGGGACGCAAGCAACAGCCACACCAACGCCTTATTCGAAGGCGTATCCGACGCGGACATCCACGACATCCAGCAGTACCTGCAAGCCAAACATCATCTCACATCCCACCCCCTTCTCCTCCCCACAATGATACTAGAGCACCTCAACACGTTCTTCATCGACCACCGCAGAGAACTAGAGCGCTCCCTGTTCGTGCTGGAGCATGATCTGGGCCTCACGAGGGGCAGGGGCCAGACTGATGTCTGGGACTGGGAGTACAAGGAGCATCGGGAGAGCACGACGGAATGCAATAGGATTTACACTGGGCTGATATATCTTGAGCGACGTCTGGATTTTACGGTTGGTTTGAGCCAGTTCTTACTTGACTGCTTAACTTCGCTGCGAGAAGACCTGAATGCTAGCCCACAAACTCCAAAAGGATTGGGTGTGTCGAAGATGGTAACAGAGATAGTGGAAAACAATCATAATTTTTCACGGAGCCAGCTCTCTCAGACGCTCTGTCTGCAAAAGAGATGCCAGGCACTGACTACAGTGGCAAGTGAAGCCTGGCCCTCAAGGTTTCAGAAACAGCTGACAGAAGTAGATGTACACGGTCGTCGCGCAACAAGACAGCAAAACCAACGTCAAAATCGCCAAAGCCGCGAAACGGGACAGCTCGTCCATGACCGCCATCGCGGTCTTGGGCTTCACGTTCCTACCCGCCATGCTAGTAGCCGTACGAACCCTTCACACTTTCAAGGATCTCTGCTGACTAGCGATCGCACAAGTCCATGTTCAGCATGTCGATGTTCGACTTCACTGCCAGTTCTATTGTGACGTCTAATTTCTGGGTGTTCTGGGCTGTAACTATCCCGCTTACGCTCACTGTGCTCGTGGCTTTCAAGCTGTGGATGTCTTTCAAGCGCTCTAAATCAGGGAAGGACGGTGAGGCCTTGAAGCTGGGGAGAATGACGCCAGTCGGGGTGATGCGTGAGGCGAATCTTGCGTTGAATACTCCGTTCTATCCTGTTAAGTGACGGCCATGTGCACACGCACATATCACGAATTGCAAGCAAGAAACGAGACATTTGAATAAAGTTTCTGAGTTTTTTCCTACGAAGCATTTTCAATCTTCCATCTCCGTCATAAGAGTGCAAAGTAGCGACAACTTCATCATAAATACGCAATCCTATCCTTTGCGCCCGTGAACAATTCATAAAGGCATCAAACGTTCTCCCAAGCGAATGATCTATCCGATCAAAAGCCGCAGGAAACCCAGAAATGCAGCACGTGCACGCTCGCTGAAGCGCTGTGAGTAAACATGGCGAAAGAAACAGCCATCTATCTATGGATCCAAACTCAATCACTGGCCGTGAGAGCCAGCCTGGTGAATAATGACCCCACCCATTCCGCCAGCTCCAGAACCTCCAAGACCGGAGTACAGATCCCGTCCCTTCGCATCGACAGGTGGGTAGCGCGCCTTCAGCTCCAGGTCGTCGAGCGGGATGTGCGAGCGGATGTACTTCTCGCGGCCATCGTCGTTGGGGTTATGGTCCCAGCTCGTGAAGAGGCCTTGTCGGAGCGCAGACCAGACGAGACGGCGTTGGCGCTGCGATACTAGTACGTCGTTGGTGATTTTCTTCAGGTCCCATTTCGCCTCTGCCTCTGCTGTGAATGCTGCAAGCTTCTCGGTGACTTCGGGGGTAGAGAGCGAGTGTTTGGGTGCCAGCAGGGCGAGGTTGAGGAGCTCCTTGGGGTCGGTGGCAAGGTTGTAGAGCTGGGGTGGGTCAGCAGGGCACGTGATGTACTTCCAGTCACCACGGCGGATCATCATCATTGGTGCGACGGTTCCTTCTCCACAGTATTCGGCGAATACCGTATCGGACCCGCCAGATCGGTTCTCGAGATGCGGTAGAAGCGAAGTGCCGTCCATTGGTAAGCCGGGCCAGAGCTTGGCGTGAACGAGGTCGACTAGGGTGGGGAGGATGTCGAGGGTCGAGACGTTGGCCGAGACGCGGTGTGGCGTGAAGGTTGCGGGGTGGTGAACCAGAAGCGGCACTCGTACAGAAGCCTCAAAGTATGACATCTTGTACCACAGCCCGCGCTCGCCAAGCATGTCCCCGTGATCGCCACTGAAGACGACAATGGTATCTTCATCTAATCGGCAGTCCTTCAAAGTCTGAATGAGCTTACCAATGCAATCGTCAACATAGGAAACGGCGCCGTAGTATGCACGGCGAGCTCTCTTGACTTGGTCGGGAGTGAACTTCTTGTCCCACAGATCGCAGACCTTCAGTAAGCGCTGGCTGTGCGAATCCTGCTCCTCTTGAGGGATGTTGACGTCTGGGAGTTGAATGTCAACGTCCTCATACATGTCCCAGTACTTCTTCTCGATGGTGTAAGGGTCGTGAGGGTGAGTAAGCGAAACGGTCATGCAGAAGGGGCGGGTGTTTGGGCCTTTTCTGACGTGATCGTAGAGAAATTGCTTGGACCTGAGTGAGTCAGCATAAATTCTTGAATGTGGGATGAATGCGCCTACTTGAACATAACTTCCTCGTCGTAATCGAGCTGATTGCTTCGAACACAGGGTCCTGCTTGCAGAATCGAGCTGGCATTGTGATACCACTCCAGTCTCCGATCTGGATCCTCCCAATTCACCGCCCAGCCGTAGTCACCAGGGTAGATATCGCTGGTCAATCTGCTCTCATAGCCATGTAACTGCTCGCCGATGAAGTGCATCTTGCCCGCCAGCGTGGTCTCATATCCGGCAGCCCGCAGATAGTGAGCATATGTGGGGATGCTGGGGTCGATCGAGGAGGCATTGTCGTAGGAGCCGATCTTGGTAGGGAGTTGGCCGGAGACCATGGACATTCGAGATGGGGCGCACAGCGGTGACGGGCAGTACGCGGAGTCGAACAGGACGGCACCGGCAGCGAGGGCGTCGAGGTTCGGGGTCTTGATCTGGGAGGCGGGGTTGTGCATCTTGAGCAGCGGCGCCGCCAGCTGGTCTGCCATAATGTAGAGGATGTTTGGCTGCTTGGCCCGCGGGGGACGTTCTGCCCTCACCGACGGAGAGGGGCCATTGGAGGCGCTCTGTCTGGGGGACATCGGGACGCTGTTGAGATCGGGAGCCATGGTGAAGACGTAGAAGAAGAAGAAGATATGTTGTTTCTTTGTTTGTCTTCTGTATGGTATTTTTTGTTTGCTCTTGCAGAAGCAGAGATGAAGGGAAGTGGGTCTGCTGAGACGGGTTCGTGACTCGTGGACAGCTGTGAGAAGGGGGAAGGTATGAAATAGGTATAGGTATGGGGATATTTGGGATATGAGGTCTGGGATGCTCGATGGCGTGACGCGTACGACTTAGTCTTGTATGGGAGGGGAACAAAAAGAAGACAATGGACTTCTTCGCAGGGTGAATGTGAATATAAGAAAGAAAAGGAAGGAAGGAAGGAAGGAAAGCACAAGTTTGTAAGCAGAGCGATACCGGTACCTATATAACAAAGGAAAGGGAGGCAGGCGGAGAGGCGGTGGGAAGGAGGATGCGTAAACGGGTCGATGTTGTGATCGATGGGCCAAGTGTTGCAATTTGACGGAATTTCTCGTGCTCGCGTGAGTAGTAGGAAGGGTACTTTGCCCGTTTAGGCGATCTCTAGACTTATCGACTTATCGACTTATCCCCTTATCAACCGAGGATCCCATCCCTCCCCCTTGCGCCAGGCACCAAGACCGCATCTAGTACCCACCCATAAATTCAAGAACCCTTTTTGCCTTTTGCGCTCGTGGGAATGTCTTCAAATTCACACTCAGATAATTTTACCCGCATCTCAGAGTTGAGTTCAAAATTTGTGGCGTTGTCGGTTGCCGTTCGCGCAATCTGCACCATTGCGAATAGCTTCACGATTGCCGCTTTCGGTAAACTTTCCCTCCGCGCCAGGCACGAATGCATCTTCTGTTTGAGGCGCACCTGAGCAACTGACAAACTTTTTCTGCATTATCGCATGTGATCACATTGGCTTTTCATTTCGGAACTATTGGCTTGATCGATGAGTTGTCCTCGAGCGTTGGCACCCTCCTCGTCGCCCCGTGCGCTCAGCAGCGGATCGTGGAGCGAGAACAGCAATTCCTCAGCCTTGCAGATTTCGTGCGCCCGCCAGGCTCACCTTGCGACGATACGATCCACTAGACCTGCGGCCTTCAGCCTCGCCCCTTGAGCTCCCTCCCAGTTCCTGCTTCTGGCGCGTCATTGTACCTCCCTTTTTCTGTGGGAAAGTCCCCGAATTTTCTTAGTACGAGTTCGTGGCTTCTAACGCCATTTTGCGGTGCTCGTATTGGGCAAGATTTGAGGATGTTTCATGGTTGTGTGCGTGGAAGTGGGGGTTGCGGGGAAGTGGCACGCGGCGCGCATAAATCCGAGGGAAACTCCGACAGTATATCAAGTCTGCTTCGGGACCCCTAAACCAGCTGCAAATATTCATATCCAGCAGGTTGCATTGATGGTGGCGTCGAGAGACTTGAGATTGGGTTTCCTGAAGTCACGAACAGCCCCCATTCATCGCAGAAGTCTTCCGATTTGTCGAAGCCTTTCGACGATATGAATTGGGCCGATTCCAAGATAAGGGCATGACAAGGATCGCCTTTGCGCTTTCGATCTGAATACTCCGGCGTCGGCGTCGGTCTCCAAGTCCAGAGTGTTCATGGATCAATGCCGTCGGCGTTTTCATGCGATAAGGACTTCCTATATTATTTGTGAGGAAACATGTCGTATCCGGCAGTCACGACTGCACTTCACCACACGAGTGTCTTATCTACGATCCGGCAGCAGTTGAGCGAGATACTTCTTTGGAAGGAAGTAGACGCCCAGAAGAGAAGTCAACTCAAAGCTGCAACTCAAGAAAGACGGACGGAAAATTCGGACCGGGAGGTTTCAGGAAGGTTCAAGAAAATCGGTGTCCCGAAAAGAAAGGTGCACGGGACTCACTGCCGGGGAGCGCGGGGATAACTACAAAGTAGATGGGAAGGGGAATTTTGATCTCGATTCTCCGAGCACTGAATGCTCTCGTCTGAGCCTCAAAGTACAGCCCCTTCCATCCGAGCACGTGTTACTTGAAGTTCAAGATCGCACCTCTCTCATCCTGCTCTCACGCGAGACGCGCCGAAATACCCTTCTTATGAACAGACATTCTCGTCTCATTTCTCTAGGCCACAGTTATCACAACGATCCTTAAAACAGTACATGGCGCGGTACTCAAGAGTTACCTTCGATGATCTAAATCCAGTTCTGTCACATTCTGGAAGCCTTCAGGTTCCCAACGGGCATATCAGGCGACCTCACGACAGGAAAGGCGAACATGCCATCAATAGCAAAGTGCTTCTACGTTCCATGAGCTGAACGTCTTCAGAAACACACTCTCGCGGTGAGGTCAGGAGCGATGAATGAATCAAGACGTGACTGGCTGTCTTTGAGGATTGACAGCAGCTTACACTTTGACAACGAAGCAATCACTGCTTTCTCTATCCGCCGCTACCAAATGGTACGTCAGATCATATTCATTTTCGTGCATTCAGGTGGGCTTCTGAAGGGTTGAGCGTGGAGAACTGCATTCTGCCCTGAAAACAACTCCTCAATCTCTTCTCACTTCTTGCCGTATATCTCTTGCAGTAAATTGTTGTACTTTTATACATGCATTCTGAGAGATCCAATGTGGGTTCGGAACACCCTTCAACTGCTGCAATTCGTGTCGAAGCCAACCTAGGCAAGTCAACCCAAGAGTGTGGCCTTCGATCTAAGTTGAACGTAGGCATACCGCAACAGAAAGCTCGAGAGTCGTCACCGTAAGCTATTTGACAAGTAGCAATAGCTTAAGCTTTGAAAGTTGGCAGGTTTCGTCATCTTTGAAAGGAGCATATATTTGCCGTAAGGCCTGGAAGTATGGAAAATAAAACCAGAACGATTACCAAGAGGTAGCTACGATGTGCGCAAGGTATGACAAGACGCGCCTGCTTGCATATAAATTTTCGTGTGATGACGGGATAAAAGGAAAAGACTGCATGTGTCTAACGTCGACTGTGGCAGCCAAAATCTCTGCTGTCAAGCATCTCTTGCTGTCAAAATACTATCCTGGGCTGAAATTCAAAGGTCGGACAAGCTATGGGGAGCGTACTCTAGATACGTTTTCGACTACTTCTTTTCTGGATCACCTCAAGCTTCTTACCACTGTTTGTCCCGCAAGGCAATCTCGCCATCCGCTCCAGCGCTTCATCCAAGTGCGATCTTAGCACACTCTTCAAGTGCCCCGCGGTAAATATATATCAATGCTTTTCGATTGTATCTAATCGTCAACGCAACATGAACTTCAGAAGCGCCTTTCAGACGAAACCCCATTGCACTTTCAAGTGAGGGAAGTACAAAATGCATTAGCTGAGAAAGTTATCACACAGAATCTATATATCTTGGGAAACGTCTGGATTCTAATGAAATAAAGTTGTACAAGAAGTTACACCACCATACAAAGACACCCCGCGCCCCTTTTGCTGCCCATCTCTTGCCCACATACCTAGCAGCCCTCCAACAACTCAGGCCCCTCATCATCATCCTCATCAGGCACCGCAGTCGGAACCGCAGTCGGAGCCGCACTCGACGTAGAGTTCGAAAATGGCGCCGTACCAGTAGCAAGGCCCGCGTACCAGTAGCAAGGCCCGTCGAGCTGCTTGCCGTCGACAAAAGAGCCAAGATCTTAGCTGCAGCATGCTCAGCTACCACCATCACAATAGCTTGCGTATTTCCCGTAGGCTGATTTCATTAGTTTTCACCATTTCTCACCAAAACTGGAATGGACTTACTAAATCAGGATGAATAGAAGCATCAACCACAAACAAGTTATCCGTTCCAAAGACCTTGGTATCCGTATCCACAATCGCTGTCCCATCATTGCTGGTCCCCATCATCGCCATACCCACGAAATGCGAGCCAGAAACATAATCCGAGACAACAGGCGACCCAGACATGCTGCTTGAGCTCAGCGTCAATGAGCTAGAGTTCTTCATCGAAGAAAGCAGCGAGTCGACGAAAGTAACGACGGCGGCTGTATCCGCGTCGGTGTTCATCAGGGGTTCAGTGGTGAACTCTGTGTTGCCGGTGGAAGTGATGCCCAGAGCCCCCACGGAGGTCGCGCCGTGCGTGAGGTAGACCTTCATGCGCATCTGGCCGGCGGCGGGGGAGTTGCATGTGCCTTGAAAGAAGCGCGTGCCGTTTGTGCTGGTCTCGCTGGCCCAGAAGTTCAGGCGCTGGCCGCTTTGCGCGAGGGGGCCGGA
>QGMK01000352.1:0-27446 GCA_007825345.1 Lachnellula suecica
ATTGAGGGGCAGAAGTTATGCGTTTTTATGTCTCAGTCGGGCTCGTGGTGCGCCTTTCGCTCAGTAATATGCTGCATACTACCTCATGTGGAACAGTGCCTCGGGCATGTCGTCAAATTACTGAGATTTATATCATACCCCCATCAAGAGTATTCAAATCCAATACATTTTTATGATGTAGTCCCAATTAACATATTTTGAGGTCAGCAGCAAAGATGGTACGACTACCTACGGAGTCCGAGGTACGTTTCGCACTTGAAGCTAGTCGAGCCGCTTGTAGTACAATTAATGTTGAGTGGAAGGAAGTTTTATCCGATATTTGAGAACTGGAATCTCTGGCACTAATCTATTCCATCTAGAGCTATATCGGGGTATCACGGCGCGCGTCATCCGGAACACGGGGTATTCGTGGCTGCAAATACGCTAGATGCCGATCTTTTTATCTGGCCATTCAAGTAATCTCTATTCGAAGATTTATGGGACCTTTCGGCTTCCAAATGGGTGGTTAGCAGGCTAACCTTAAATTAGCGTATTTACAGATTTGTGGGCAGCACGAGTACCCTTTTCTAGCCAACTCCATCAGGCCGAAAGTGCCGCTGCGTTAATTCCGCGACCTTGGTAACGGTATGACATCAAGACATCGGTGGGGTCTTATTTTTCACTTCGATGTCGGCTGTCGTCGAAGTCACGCTTTTGTTTTTGTTTGAAGGTTTTCACTGCAAATCTGAGTTTCCATTGAAGAGGTCAATAACATGAGTTCAAAGGAACGGGTAGAACCGTTACATCGTAGCCCTTTTCGGGCAATGGTACAGGATTTCTCTCCAGTATGGTAAGTACTATTTATGCTGTAAATTGAGTTCCAGTATACCTTGACCTCAACTTACACAAAAATAGGTTTACCTGGTGCATGAACGCTGGAATCATCGCCATCCTATTGCACCAATTGCCTTACCAATTTCGTGGTCTTCACGTCTTGTCAACTATCGCCTTTGTCATAGACCTAGTCCTCTTCATCATCTTTTCGCTGATCTTCCTAACACGATTTGCCTGGTTTAAGAGACAGGCCTACTACGAAATAACCGACGACACGAACGAACTCGCCCTCGGTGCATGCTGGCCGATTGCCTGGCAAACCATATCATCCTTGACATGCTTGATTGCCAGCAATGCATCTTGGGGTGGGCACGCCTTTACCCTTGTAGGGTACGTGATGTGGTGGATTGGCACGGGGTGGACTGTGGCATACCTGCTCTTTACATTCATAACCATGATCCGTCGACATAACGTTGCCAAGCAGAAGCTTCCTCCTACAATTGTGATTCCAGCTGTTGCTGTTTCGACCGCGGCTACCACCGGAGGCCTTATTGCGATCTATTCGGATAACATTTCGGCCAGGCTAGCCGTTCCCATTATAATTGTGTCATTTATGATGGTGGGGGTTGGGGTGTTTATGGCGATAATGCTATTTACGCTTCTGCTTCATAATCTGTTCGTCGATGGTTGGCCAGCACCAGATAACATCACTTCCATGTGGATGTTCGTGGGTCCGATGGGACAAGGAGCTGCTGCTATTCAACTCCTGGGTTCTGCTGCACATACTTACGGACGCTTCGCTGGTTACAACAAAGGGACTTTTTTGACGGAGACGGCTGCAGCCCCTCTGGACGTCGCCTGTATTTTCTTCGCTTTGATGCTGACTGGAATGGGTACAATCTTCGGTTTAATAGCATTTTACGCTATGATTGAGGTTGCCTGGAAACGTCAATTGAAGTGGCATTTGACTTGGAACAGCATTATATTCCCGACTGGCACACTCACGACTTCGTTCCTTCTCTTTTCGATTGAGATGGATTCTCCAGCTTTTAGAGCAGTAACAACCGCGTTAGTCATTCTTCTGGTTTTGGTATTCTTGTTGAATGTTGGATTTACGTTCTGGAATGTTGCAAAGGGGGAGTTGCTCATCGTTCGAAAGAATCCGCGTGCTAGTCATGTCGATTAATTTTAATACCAAACATGCGATTTGAGCTCAGGCCTCTGTATCGTTTCCGTTCTTCGAATTTTCCCCTCTCAATTATTGGTTTGGATGAAATTTAAATGTTTTCATAGGAAGTGGGATATTCTCAGGCACCACAAGGACACCTGAAGGGGCGAAAGGGTACAGCAGGCAATGCCGTACGCTCTCATTACCAATGTAGTGGTAGCCATACACTGCTGTTAATGAACAATCCCTGCTCTCACACTTTTGATGTTTCCTCAAGCGCGATTTTCACCACAGTCTTCTACAAGCAGTGCCGTGGCTTGGGAAAGGGGGCGAGGCACGTGACGTAGATACAGCAAAGAAAACGATCTGGATCATTGAAACTTCAGAGCGAATATCAGAATTAAACAAACCACAGCCGCGTTGACATTTTCCACTATTCTTCTAAACTTCTCTCATCCCAGCCTAAATACCCTTCAAACCCCGCATCTTCTCCTTCGATTACGATACAGTATATGGAGCAACATATTCGTATGCTTGCGGCTCACTACTCCCCACCTCAATAGCGGCCATCTCAAAACCAACACAGCCAGTCTTACTTGCCACAGCGGCAGCATTGACCTGGTAAACGCTGGCAGCACCCTCTACAGGACAAGCCAGCCAGTTGCTACCCTTGAAAGTAACGGTTGCGTAGGTCTCTCTGGGCCCGAATACCTCGATGCGTGTGAAGCCCTTCTGGGTGGCCGTTGAAGGGACATTTTGGGCATGAGCGGCGGTGTATCCGAACTCTCCCGTGGCATTTATGTATGCAATTTGTCCGCCAGGTACGTAGGCGTCCTATGATTCAGAATAAGTTCAATGTTTTCCCCGAAGTCTGGTTGTTCATGATAGATAGAACTTGAAATTTGAAGCAAAAACTTACCATGCTCGCCCCAGACCCCGAATTAGAAACGGTAATGGCAGTAATGTTCGTGAATGTGTCACAAGGATAAACGCTGCCGGGACAGTCCGTGGTTGTATCCTGGCCAATGAACAAACCCCCGTTTACGGCGTTCAGAACGCCCCCGTCTACAGCAGTACCGGGAGCTCTGGCGGTTGGCTTGAGGTAATAGGGAGGGTCTTGTGGAATAACCGCTGGGGCTGGCGCTGCAGATGCGAAAGCTAGGGTAGCGACAAGTGGTGCGAAGCTTTTGGTAAACATTTTGAAGCGCAGAGGAGAGAGCTGTAATGGAGGTTGAAGCTCGAGGTGGGCTTGGAACAAAATCTTCTTAAAGGCTTGTGCACTGAATGTCTCAACAGAAGATGGACAATGATGGTATATATACTGAGTCTGCCCTTGTCGATGCCGATACAATTGTTGGTAAGGTCATTTGCGTCTCACGAATACGATTCTTGGCGGTCCATCATCTCGTACAACCCAGAGCATCAATCGTGAGAATAGCGTAGAGAGTGTAGTATTCATTTAGGCAGCAAGAAAAATCAAAGGCAATTGCTTGATGCGGGAATGGGGAAGGATTTTAGCCGTCCAGGGAGGAGCTTGGCATCCAGCTATACGAGATACCTTGCACATTGCGGTGGGACGATTGCTTTCGCCGTATCCGTAGAAGAGAATGTGGTACGAGAAACTGTACTCACATTATATAAGTTGCACAAGAAAAGAGGCTGAATTTCAAAATTGATTCCTCTAGCTAGATCAAAGAACAAGACTTTTAAATATTCTCCAATGATTAGAATATTTCGGTTTGGTGACCTATTCAGAGATTATCCGAGAAAGTCAATTCCAGTGAACTGGAAATTAAAATACCTGCGGCGTAGTCCGTTCAGCGGATGATGCGAGATATTCGGGGCTTGGGGCTTTGAACCCGTTAATTGGAGGGGTGTACGATTGAGTGATATCGCTTGAAGCCTTTGCGCAAATACACCGAGGCACACAACTGTATAGATCAACTCTCATATGCGTGAAGAGCTTGGTACAGAGTGCCGTCAGTTTTCCTCCGGCCTAGACTTGGCGAATCCCGGAATGGTTGCAAGCTGAAGTTGCTGTGTTTTGAGATAGACCGCAAGCAGAAATGCTCCTTGTCTTCAAACTTTCTTTTGTTTCTTCAAATTCGAAATACTATGTTCTCTCGATCCGGTCTTTACACAGGGTTCCCGCTCTTTGTCCCTCATTTCCGCAAGAAAGCTTTCTCGGATGTCTTTGTCTGAGATCACCGTTGTCACTACACAACTAAATTATACACTGAATGCCAACCTTTCTTATAAGTATGCTCATAAAATTTGTTAGCTTCACAGAAATCTGTGCATTCTCTTACATCCGGGCAATCCGACTTTGCAAATAACATCACAATTAGAATGGATGGTAGAAAATATCTTACCAGGGATCGTGCTCCTCCTCTCCGCTACCGCAATCGCTCCCGCTCTCCAGATCCAGCACCAGCCCCCGTTCGCAGAAGGGACAATGCCGGAAAAGCTAAAGCCGCAAAACCCCCACCAGATCCAAACGCACCCGTACACGACGAGCCCGACACCGATACCGCTGCCCCCAGTGGCCCGAGCAAGGGCAAGAGAAAGGCCCGTAAGAGAAGAGCCGTAAGCTCTAGTAGCGATGACGATGATGATTCCCCAAAAAGGCCGAAAAAGCGACGCTTGGGCACTGGCAAAGGAAAAGCTCCCAGTAACGACTCTAGCTCTGGTAACGAGTCAGACGTTGCCTTGAGTAAGCGGCGCAAGGGCAAGGGAAAAGCAAAAGCCCCAGTAGCTGCCGGCCCCCCTCCCTTCATCGACCCCGAACCACCTGCTCAAGATCGGTCTTTGACGCCAGATCTGGAATGGCCTTACTGGACGGAGTATTTGCCTTGGGAACAAGATATCGATCCGGAAAAAGCCGCTGCGTGGGTGGAGAAGTCGCAATTCCAGGACGAGTGGGATGATGATAATGTAGCCAACCGCACTAAGCCTTGGCCAGGAGTCAAGCTTTTGGGTTTGGGGTAAGTTCTGGCTCCTTCCGAATTAGATATGGGGCTTGCTGATCGTTGGTTCAATAGGAATTACGGCATAGTGGGTTTGTGGATAAAGGACTTAGCCAATGGTATAAAGCAAAAGTTGGTGATTAAACAGAGTGTTAATACCGGACAGTCGAATACTTTGTTGAAGCAGGAGGCGAAACTACTGGATGAAGTTAAAGCACAGAGCTCTGTGCATATTGTGAATATCTTGAAGAGCTATTACACCGCCATTGGCCAAGGAACTATAGAATATGATCCGGCAAAAAAGAGCCTTGGGAGAATGCAAATGGAGTTTTGCGATCAGGGTGATATGTATGCTTTTATGCAGAAGATGTATTCGTAAGTTTCGCTTCATCTTGTATGTTGAATCTGCTGACTCTTGTGAAGCATTTATTCTCCTGAGTCGCCCATGCCTGAGGGTCTCATCTGGAGAATTTTCGAATGCTTGGCCAAAGCTTTATGCATGTTGGAGAGTGGGCGGGAAGACCTTAATCTGCCTAAGTGGAACAAGGATCCGATCGCACACTTCGATATAAAACCCGAGAATAGTAAAAAAAAATCCGTGATCTGTGAAGATTGAGCAGTGACAGCTGACTTCTGAAGTTTTGATTTCGTCACGAACTGCTGAGCATCCGGACTACGAAATATTCAAAGCAAGTATCAACTCTATCTCAATGTTCTATGGCCTGTAACAGCGCTGACGAAATTCTAAGGTCGCCGACTTTGGGCTTGCGATGCACTTGGGCAGTAATCCGATCGAGAAAATACAGAAGGCAGTCAATTCAAAGATCGGCACCGCAACCTATTATCCTCCGGTAAAGTTGCCTTCACGCGGACAAAGCCCTGCGATACAAATGCTAATTGAAATCAGGATATGGAAAGACCCACTGAGGTTCCTCGTGCTCCGTTTGCACTACGAGCCTCATCAAATAATGTGTGGCGTAAGTCCTCGCTCCCTTTGTGTAATACTTCTCCTATACAAACCGAGAAGAGAAATTTCTCTTCTGAGATGTGTATGAGTCCGGTCAAGTAAGATCTGGCATCAGAGAGTGTACTGACTCCAATGTTGCGTTATCTAGAGATTGGAATATGTATGTACGACTTAATAATGCGCGGGCGACGATTTGACCAGAATGTGGTCTATAAAGCTACCATGACAAGCACAGCGATTAAGACGTTTGGAATCAAAATAAACACCACAGGGTACAGTAATGTGCTTAAAAAGCTTTTAATAAGAATGCTGGCACTTGACGCAACCGAAAGGCCGGTTCCGGATGAAATTTTGACAACTTGTCAACTTGCAATAACAGCTATTGGTGGTCTGGACAATACTCCGGCGCAAATGGGCAGAAAAAACACTTTTAAGCACCCTGTTAAAATACCAACAAAATAAAAGTATGGCTGATAATCAGGAGCTACAGAGGAAGAACTTCATGTATTATATAGTGATCAACTATAATCAAATTCAAAATGTGGACAAGTTGCTCTATTATCCCATTACACTTCATACTCAATTCGGTTCTACTTAGAACGAGGGAAACTTGCACGAAACACAAAGCTTCGAAATACAACAGTAAAATGACGACAGGAGTCTCTAATATATGTGTCAACACGTGACTATCTCAGGATTGAACGGCTTCACCGAATGTTTCTAGCCCATGATAATGCAACAACTGTGATACACTTGAACACAACATAAGATACGTGCGCACGGCACGAGCTCGACTAATTTCGGGTTGTTGCAGACATGCTGTCAGCGTGTGCTTGCCACCGCTTGATGCGCAGATCTCTCATAGAGGAAATGGCCTCGAATGTTCTTGTATCCCCATACGGCGCGACCAGACCTCGTCTCGGTGGCGAGCCTTAGAGCATCTGTCCATGCTGGCTGGCTCGCTGCAAGTCATGACCTGGTTCCTTGGCTTTCCGGTCGCACGACAAATCAGGTTCAAAGTTTTGATTGGCTTCTTGGCCCCGGCATGCCCGTACCCCTCTGTGAGCGAACCCAAATGGAAGGTTTGGTAAGGAGCTAGGACTACCAAACCCCGTAAAAATTTGTGTGTGCCAGGAGGTTTGGGGTTTGGGAACTTGGGAAGTTCGTGCATGGAGTGGAAACCTGGGGGGTACAGTATCCTTTTCTCGTCCGTCGAACGCGTGGTTTTGACACCTGAAAGCACCACGCGATGCTGCCGAACCCTCATATAACCCGTACAGCATGTCGCACTTGTTGCAAACGTGTTGGAATGCCTTCAACCTGTCGAGGAAAGTGGACACGTGCTTGTACGTCCTGCAAGGGACCGAGGCTGTCACGGTCAGGCCTGCCGCGTCTGGATTTCTTGCCAAACTTCGCTTCCAGCGCTGGATTGTCCTTCCTTCCTAATTGCGCGCGGGATCATCTTCCAACAAACGCCCTCTACCAGTCGCGCCCCAGCTCTCGCACCGGATTGCTGCACCGGCAAAACATCTGAAGTCAGCTCTCGGGCGCTTTACGGTGTGCGCCTCGCCGCTCGGAACTGCCTTCGCGAATAGCGAGTCGCGATGGAGCAGAATATCCCAGTCTTCTATATGGATTCTGGAAGCCTAAAAGTTGCTATGGAGTCCTACCTTCCTCTTCGGACTTGCGCCCCCAGCCTCGAGCCAACCTGCCAAGGCTGCGAGGCTCAGGGCCAAGGCTGGCAAGGGTTCCTTATCACACCAAGCTCGCTGAGTGCGGGGGCAAAAGGGGGCACGGGTAGCTGGAAACGAGCGAAAAGAAGAAGGGGCATGCAGAACCTGGAGGCAACTTGCCTTATCATGGTATTGAATATGGGTATTGGCAGGCGTGTTGGTTGGATGCACCGTCCATGGCAAGTCTAGCCATTCCAACAGTGATCCAGTACCACTCATTGGTGACTGGTGTACTCGTACGGAGGTACAGTAATTCAGATTCAATGCGGGTCCAAGGGTCTTGGTATAACAGGCGAAAAGTTAAGTTAAATACTTCTACAGCTCCCCCGACTGTCCCACGTCGGATCTGTCTCATGTGCTGTGCCTGTTTTCCAACGTCGAGGACTACTCGACTCTAGATCGACTTCTCGGGTATCTGCGGTTGATTTCCTTCCAATATGGCGACGGCAGAACAGAGTTCGGGCGTGGCTAGTGACCACCACATCACACCTTCACCGGTAGAGCCTCCGATCTATACGGACGGAAAGAGCACTCCAGACGTTTCGATCAACGAGAAGAAAACGACCTCCAGCGAGAAAGAGCTTGGTCTTCAGACACAAAATTCTGAGATGGAGTCAAATTCTGAAGTCGAGGTGTCGCGAGGACGTCGGCTCTTCAACAAATACAAGATCTTTGTGCATCTCTTCGTATGGCTGGTAATGACCGGGTACGTTTTGATTGCCTCCACTGCCAGTACCCCTGTCGCGACAATGGAACTAGCATTGCCCAAATGTGTTCAAAATAGTTGCAATTTTCAATCGTTGCATATTTTTGATTCTTGATGGCTAGTGAATCCGACAAGACCGTCCGCAATATTCAATCCCCGCTCTTGCAGGGCCAAGTCTGACACACACATTGCTAATCATCACTTTCAACAGATGGTGGATTGCAGGACTTGTACTTCATCGGCATGGCAGTTTGGGCTGGCTTAAGCCAACACTTCTATGGCTTGCTATCTCCGCTCGACTCCTCACTCTACACGTGTCGACTAAATACATCACCAAGCCAATCACATTTGTTTGGATCAATGCCGTAAACAAGCCAGTTCAGATGATCCCCGAGAAACTTCGACTTCCATTGGGCGCTGCTGGCGCAATTGCTGTTATTCTCGTTGGAACTTTCGCGTCAGATGAGTCTGCCGACAACACGCGTGCCAATAGAGCAGTCAGCTTGTTTGGTCTTCTGGTCTTCATTGGTGCATTTTACGCTACTTCTAAAAACCGGAAGGCGATCCAATGGCAGACAGTCATTGTAGGCATGCTGGCGCAATTCATTCTGGCCTTGTTCGTCTTACGTACTAAAGCCGGTGTAAGCATAATTCATTGCTTCTGCCATACATTAGCTAATACACGTCCAGTATGATATTTTCAATTTCATTGCGTTCCTGGCGACAACACTCCTTGGATTTGCTGCTCAAGGAACATCTTTCTTGACCTCAGAAGATGCGCTGAAGCCCCACTGGTTTATCTTCAATGTTATCCCACCCATCATCTTCTTCGTTGCCTTCGTCCAACTCCTGTACTACTGGGGATGGTTGCAATGGGCCATTGGGAAATTTGCCACCGTTTTCTTCTACGGAATGAAGGTTTCCGGTGCCGAGGCTGTCGTTGCTGCTGCGTCTCCTTTCGTTGGCCAAGGAGAATCAGCTATGCTGATCAAGCCTTATATTCCGCATCTTACGGACGCAGAACTTCATCAAGTTATGACCTCCGGATTTGCCACCATCGCGGGTAGTGTTTTGGCTGCCTACATCTCTATGGGTATTAGTCCATTGGCCCTTGTCTCATCTTGTGTGATGAGTATCCCAGCCTCGCTTGCCATCTCCAAGTTGCGGTACCCCGAAACCGAAGAATCTCTGACGGCTGGAAAGATTGTCATCCCCGAGGACACCGATGAAAGGCCAGCCAACTCTCTCCACGCATTCGCAAATGGGTCTTGGCTAGGTATTAAGATTGGTGGCATGATTATCGCAGCTTTGCTTTGCATTCTCGCGCTTCTGGGATTGGTCAATGGCCTGCTCGGTTGGTGGGGCAGATATCTTAATATCAACGATCCCCTTCTGAGTGTGGAGTTGATCCTCGGCTATCTGTTCTATCCCATTGCCTTCCTTCTTGGCGTAGAGCGTAACGGTGATCTCCTCAAGGTCTCTCAGTTGATCGGTATCAAGATCGTCGCCAACGAGTTTGTCGCTGTAAGGTCCCACCTGCCCGCTCTGCCCACAGCACTCTAACCATCTTCAGTTCGCTGCTCTCACTGGTGAAGACTACACCTCCCTCTCATCCCGATCCCGCCTAATCGCAACCTACGCACTCTGCGGTTTCGGCAACATTAGCTCCGTCGGTATCCAAATCGGCGTGCTCTCTCAGCTGGCTCCCGGCCGCAGCGGAAGAGTCGCTAAGGTTGCATTTTCTGCTCTAATCTCCGGCGTCATTTCTACATTGACGAGCGCGTCTATCGCAGGCATGTTGATCCAAGATAGCAGCGGATACACCGCGGTCGTCGTTCCTGCTGTTTAGATTTTCCGGGTTGTGGTTTATTTGACGGGGTTTAATGAGCTACGCGTGATTGCGACCTCACCGCATGGAAGTACAATCTACTTGCGCAGGTTGGAGAGTATAATTGAGTTACAATGTAATTATGTGTTGATGCATTGGTGTCCTTCGTTGATCCAAACACAGCAATAAGAAAGTTCAACCGTTAAGCGTCCCAAGAATTTGAACTCAGTATCGTCGCTCACAGATTGGGATTGGCTGGGCTGCTGCCAAGGAGATATTGAGGACCTTCCTCTGGCCTGAGATTGCTTTTGCTCCAAGTGGAAGGCTGTTACGGGGAGGAGTTGTGAACTTGGTAGAGTAAGTAGGTTGGATGTTGGTTCGGCAAGGCGCCTGAGAGGCCGTAGTACTCAAGATTAATGGCAGGTTTCATTTGAATAACGAAGAGTGGGGCCAGAAAGTTTGAAGTTGAAAGTTTGAAGGTGAAGACAATAACCAGGAAGTGGGCCTGAAACCTGTCGCCTGCTTTAGCATTTTCCTTCAGTGAAGCAGCCAAGTACAGTGATCATCTTACGTCATTAGTTGAACGTTAGGCTCAAGTGCAGACAGAATCAATTCTTCTCTCATGTCTCACAACGCTCTCTCTTAGACTTTCATTGTGATAGTACAAAGTTCCTCCTACAACTACCCATGTGGATGTCGACCCTACTCTGATAAAGCCTAGTGACTGTCATGTGCAAAGACCATCTTCCTAGCCAAACAACAGCCCTTCTGAACTTGCCAACAAGTCAAAGAGCGTAATGTTCTTGATTCCTGTCAGACCAAGTAACACCACACATCGCCGAGAGAAGCTCTTGCGTGCCGTGGCCAGTTTTTGTATCCACATCTCCAACCCAACCCACGAATCCATTCCCGTATCTTGCGAAAACAGCTGGACTCTGAGAGTTATGAGGTTCACAAACGTATATTCGCTCCTCCGGTCTCGTGTTCTTAAGACTCATTGCCTTCATACAATACTCAGGCACCAGATGAAGACCAGAAGGTGTGGCGAATATGGGATTGGATTCAGCTTTGGCTACAGGGTTCGTCATAAAATTCGTGGTTTGATAGTCTCCTGGCTCCTAGTCGAGACCCCATCTGTCCTTGAAAAATTTTCTAAACATCAACAGTAGGTAAGGACCATCAGTAATGCAAAGACCAAGTCGAAAAATGACAGTTCCACCATCTTTGGCATAGCCGACAAGTTTCTCGTGGAGAGTTTTGTATGTGGAAGAAAACACACCGGCATCGACGACGATGATAGCGGAATAGTGTTCATTGGGTTTTGACAGGTGCATTTTCGCACTAAAGTCGTTTGTAACCTCTGTTATATTGGCCTCTGAGCGGAGCTTGGCAATAACCACCGAAAAACTGTTGACAAGGAACCATTTTGTACCAAGAGATATGAGGAGAACAGCGTAGGAGGGAGGCTCTTTCGCAGAGGTGTCGGCGATAAGCCACAAGAATGCGTTGATTTCGACCGTGTCGCAAACTCCGCTGTTGTGCCCGCCGATCTCTGCGAGGCTGCTATTGATGGCGGTCGCATTGTAATCTTCGGCGAGCTCCTTCTGGGTACGCGTGCCCTTTGGGCCCCAAAGATCCCACAAAGTTTGAGTACTTATGGCGGGAATTACTACACAACCGACACCTTGTGCGTCGAGACAAGCGAATAGGGATGTTGCGTATGTTCGTTTACTCTTTACACGTATAATATGCTCGCAACAATGGCCTGTTCGAAGGCAAACATACTCCATCGGTCTACCCTTTGCCTGCGGGTCGTCGAAAATGCTGTAAAGAGCGAGGGTTGAGCTATCTCGGTTTGAAGGGCTAGAATATAGATCGAGACGTGTATGTTGCAATTCATTCACAAGTCTATCGTCGGCAATATTGAAGATATAGATAGGCTTTTCGCCAGCCCTATCACCAGTAAGACCAAAAGCGTACTCGAAGGTATTAGCGCCGCTTTTCGGATCAAAAGCAGCCCATATTGCCTGGTGAAGTGACGCAAAAGTAGCGGTGGCAGGGCATGATAATGTTCGGGTAATTGGTAGTTTGGTAACGTCTTGACGATGCAATTGGATGTGAAGTATGTAGTTGCGACGCTTGCACTCAGTCCCGTGAGTTACCCTGTCTTTCTTCTGGCAATCTTGTCCTATGTGAAGAGCGTCGTCAGAACTGACGGGACCCCAGTTCTGTGATCAAACATACCGCAGTAGGTGCGTGAGAGACACCGTTGACATTTTAGGAACTCAGGTGTGATACTGGCGCAGACAGCACACGCGGTGGCCATGGCTGCTAATACTATTGGATTGGATGGTGTCGATGTTGTTGATGATGCTGATGATGCTTAAATCGAAGAATGTTCACAGATGTTAAGTGCAAAGAAGTCCTGCGCACCTGCCGTTGGTTTGTCAGTCAGCTGACCTGAGTAAACGGAAGCTTTGCGCACCCCTACAGCGGTGAAGCAAGAACAGAAATACTTTGGTACAGAACTCTAGCGATACAGGTTTCCATAACTACTAACACTGGTGTAAACCCTCAGTTGCACCCCGCAAGAGATTTCCAATTAGCACCACGTGACCAAGCACCCATTGCGGGATTACCTCTCTGATAGACGGAGAAGTGAGCTTATGGCGTGGAAGCTGTTCATCTTTATAGATCATAAGTTTCAGAAACATCGTGACCTTTCGGATGCCTCTCCGGTTATGTATCGGTTGCTTTTGAAGACTAGCATATCGCTAATGAAAACTTTCATGGGAGAATTAGCAAGCAGTAACACCTGCCTAAAAAGCAAGGGAGATAATGAGTTACAAACTCAGCATGAGACCATCAAGAAAAGCTCGCCTTCGAGAACCTGGCAACGGGAACAACCTCGTGGTGATGAGGCTACACCGCAGCTGGGCAACCAATATCCACGAAAGCCTTTGAAGTCTCCGTGAGCGCTCAGGTAGGTTCGTTGCTGCCTGGATATGCTTGGCTAGAAACGCAAAGAAGAGATGCTCTTGGACGGCCAAAGTCAATTTCTTTGAAGAAACCATCAACTTCCTGCCCTGTTGACCTCCTCGGAAATTAAAGGGGTCAGCAATCACCCCACGTGATTCACATCGACCCACTTTTTGACAAGACCTCGGCGACTTCTCCTTCCAAATGACAACAAAGTCTTCCTTTCTTCATAAACGACGACTCTGGTCACTTCAGCAAGCCAGCCTGTCAAGCAGATACCCAAGTAAAGGCAGTAAAGGGGCCAATTGTCATCAGTTTGTTGCTCTGCATTTCAGATTATTGCACCAAAAATGTGGTCTTAGAAGCGGCGAAGCTTCCTTCCTATCATTTTCCTCACCCGCATTAGCTTTTCTCTTGGTCTGTCATCCCTCGCCCCAGTTGTGTCATGAACATTTCCGGCTTCTATATCGGGCAAGGGAATGTCACGGCACGATGTTTCGAATCGACTTTGGGAATCCTTCACACCTTAATCTCAAGGCCTCGACATGGATCGTTACGCGACTACGAGCTAATGAGTGAGTGTAAGTGTCTTGGGATTAGGACGTTTAAGATGTTTGAAAGATTCCCGAGTACGGTTCATGAAGTTGTGAATATATCGTTACAAGTTTGTGTTCTTCTCTCCTGTCTCCTGAGGTCATAGTCACCCCTGATCATCTACCACAAGATTTTCCAACAAGAAGAATCTCCAAATATTCCATGCGGCTCAGGGTGTGATCTACTGATCCCCTGTAATCCACGAGCTTATGCCCTTCAATCTTACTTCCCTGAAGCGGGGCCCCGTAATCCTTGCCTCGGACCTTATTGAATGCCCAGAAGATCTCTAGCATTGTCATTAGGCATTCAATCAGATTCGATATTCTTCGAAGTCTGTTATTCTTTACTTGACTTTTGCTTAAATGGGATCGACTTGCCCCCTAGAATAATTTGCGAGCCCCCACCGTTGTATTATACACTCCTTTGAGATCAAGCAACAAAAGTAGTACGCCAATATGCATTCACAAATCACTGCCTTTACTATTTGCACGTTCATTTTTTCTTGCTCTTTGACTTCGGCGTACACGCTCGTCCACAACTATGATTATACCAACTGGTATACGAGTTTCGCTTTCCAAAATGTACGTGGGACGGCACCAAACGACTTATTTTACTAAATTTCATGCAGTTACCAGACCCAACGCAAGGAACCGTGGAATACATCGCTCTAGCTGAAGCCCAATCCAGCGGCCTCACCAGAATCATTGGCAACCAAGTATTCATGGGCGTCGACAACACCACCTTCATCCCCGCCACCTCAAGTGCCGGCCGAAAGAGCATCTGGATCGAGAGCAACGACGAGTTTCTCCACGGCCTCCTCATTGGAGACTTCGCCCACATTCCCGGAAGCGACTGTGGTTCTTGGCCCGGCTTGTAAGCTTTCCCCAACCCAGCCAAAGCACTACACTTACTTTCTACTGAAACAACTATCCCCAGCTGGACAATCCGCAACGGCCAGGGCACATACGGCGAAATCGACATTCTAGAATCCTTCTCCGACAACACCATCGCCTTCTCAACCCTGCACACAGCCGGCCAATGCACCTTCAACGCACCCTCCTCAACACAATTAGGCACACCCAACGAAGACGACTACGACTGCAACCTCTCCACGCCCGGCTGCAGCGTCAAAGGCCCAGCAGGCAGCTACGGCGACCCCTTCAACGCCGGTGGTGGCGGCGTCTATGCCATGCAGTGGACCAGCGACTTCATCAAGATATTCTTCTTCCCGCGCTCCGCCATCCCAGCTGATATTATCGCCGGCAACCCAGACCCCACTCAATGGGGTCTTCCGACAGCAAATTTCGATACGGCGTTTGGGGACTGTGATATTGATGCTTGTTTCCCTCCTCAGACTATTGTAAGTTCTCGTACCACGATTGCATCTAGGACCACTTAATGCTGACGTGCACCCAGTATTTCGACACAACCTTCTGCGGCGGCAACGCCGGCGGCGCCTCCTGGACATCCTGGACCGACTGCTCATCCAAGACCGGCCTGTCCACTTGCGAGGAGTACGTGCGGACGCAGCCGGGCGCCTTCGATGAGGCGTACTGGCTTGTGAATTCTGTGAAGGTGTATCAATAGAATTATCCCTCTCCCTGGCGAACTCTCTCATTTTGCCGGCAAAAGATGTGTGAGGTGAGGTGAGGTATCGGTACGGTGTAAGGATAGAACTCCGTACTGGGTCATGGAGTTTCGCTTGTAGGCTTGATGCAAAGTACTTGTTTGGAATACACGCTGTAGGGCCTTTTTATGGGTGGACTGCAATATTTGTCAATAAAAAGGCTACTTTATGTGGCTGTAGTGCAATCAATTATTCAGACAACTCAACTTCCTTACGATGATATTCTCTAGCACCAAAGAATTGATGTAAACAACCAACCTAGCTTTCATAAAAGTATTCGACATCTAACTTCGAGATAAGCCCCCGCGTCCTTCTTCCAGTCGCCACGAACGCGCCAGCCAAAAACGGAACCCATACTTACTACCCCACCATTCCATCAAGAATTCAAGTTACATTTTGTAGTGTTTGCAGCGCCGGAGAGGCGTTCACGGGGGCTCTGAAAAGTTTCGGTGAGTGTAGTGCAAAGTGAGGACGGCAGCGAGGCAGCGAAAGAGAATCACAGATGCAGAAATCGACTCACGAGCAAGATCTCATTTCCACAAGTTCTCTCTCTTTCGCAGACCAGATGCCAATCACAATTTTGAGATCCAGGCCAGCAGGGAGTACCAATATATTTCGTAGACACATACACACATAACATACATACAAAGAGGGGATATCGCTCATAAGTGCCGTAAGTGCCGTGCCATTGCCAATGTAAAACCCGCCCAAGCACACACGAAAAAAAGATACTTATTTATCATGGACCAAGGAAACACTCATCTCCACTCCTGTCCCACAACCTCCGGCGCATTATTCACAAGCCGCCTCCCAAAAAATTGATTTTTTCCCGGTAAAGTCAAGCAAAGGAAAGACTTCATAGTTCGTCCTTGACGCTAGCAGTAGCTTTGCCAACGACGCTGCTGACACTGCTCGCGAAATCTTCAACGCCCTCACTGGCCTTACTAACGAACTCGCTAGCGCCCTCGCCCGCAGACGACGCATACACATCAAGCTTAGCCCTCGCGCTCGCAACAGCAGCATTAAGCCTCTCCTGCGCGCTCGCAACAGCGCCCAACTCCTCGCCGTAATACATGGAGCTAGCCTTAGCCTGAGCCGCCGCATAGGCCTCGCCCGCAGCATCGGTAGCGCTGGCGTATGTCTCGCCGGCGACGCTGGTGATGCTCTCGTAAGCGCCGGCAGGAGTGGCGGTGCCGTAGATGGCTTCGGAGATGGCTTTCTGGGCCGAAGAGACGGCGTCTGCGACGGAGTTGGAGGCTGCTTCGGCGTAGCCGGTGCTGGAGCCGTAGACTTGGACGGACGCGGCGTCCATGGCTTGGTTGATTTGGGCAGAGGCGGAGTCGATGATTGCTTCGAGGGCTGGGGGTGGGGTGAAAACGGATGAGACGACGGAGCTGGCGGAGGCGTACGCTTCGCTGGCGTAAGAGGAGGCGGATGAGACGGCTTCGCCGGCGCCGGTATAGTATGCGGAGCTTAGTCTGTTATAGACGCTTTCGGTGAAGTCTGGCTCTCTGTTTGCTTGTTAGGAATGCTAGGTACAAATGTGAGGACTGTGGGGAAGTGACTTACTTGCCAACAACGAGCTCACTGATAAGAGATTGCACGGCAGAGTACTGGGAGGCGGCAGCTTCAGTGACGCCAGTGTACTGGGAAGCAGCGGCTTCAGTGACGCCAGCACCGTATTCCTTCGCCTCGGAAATAAGTCTTCTAGTGACGAAGTACGGAGTAGTTTGAGCGTAAACCTGGCTACTGGCTTTTGTAATAAGCGCCTCCCAGTTCTCGCTAGCTGCTGAAGCAACAGACTCTGTCCAAGGAGTTTCGCTACCATAGATGCCAACGGAGGCGTCTGATGCTCTCGAATTGACCTTCTCAGCAACAACAGATGAGATACTTGCGTAAGAGCTTGATGCTTCGGCAATGGCTGCGCTGTAGCGAGACGAAGCCACGGATGCAAGATTTGCAGTTGGGGCGGCATCCTTTGCTTGGTCACCAAGGGCTTTGACGGAGGAGAGAACCTGGTCCAGTTGAGAAGATGCACCAGCCACGACATTTGAGTAGTGGCTTTCAGCAGTACTTAAAGCCTTCTCATATCCGTGAGTGGATGTCCCCACAATTCCTTCGCTGGCTTTATTGTATAAGCTTTGGTGGAACGGCGTTGGCGTTGGCATAACGGCAGAAGAAGCAGCCTCGAGGAATTCGGAGTAACGTGCATGGGCCATTCCGATGCCGGCATAATATTGCTCCTGCATTTGCACAAGCATCTTTTGTTTTTGTGGGGCACCAGTGTTGATGGCAGCTACGTAGCTCTTTGCATCGTCAAATCGAGAAGAAGCAGCGCTGAGCCCCTCTTGAAGTCTCGACTGAGCTACTGATGACATCGACTCTAGTGCTCCTGGGGGAGCACCATAGACGGCGGTTGAGGCGGCAGAGACTGCAGCTTGCAATCTAGAGCTTGCTGCTGCAACAGAGTCCGAGTAGGCGGCCTGAACTGAGCTGAACATTTCCTCGTGGACAGGTTTTGGCTCGCCGGATATCTGGGCAGACACAGCAGAGCGTGCCTGGGCATAGTTCTCTGAAGCTCTTGACAAAGCGTTATTGTAAGCCTCGCTTGCCTGAGAAGCAATAGAATCCGTGATAGGAGCTGGTGTGCCATAGATGATAGAGCTTGCTTGGGAAGCAATGGAATCTGTGATAGCGGCTGGTGTTCCATAAATGATAGAGCTGGCGCTACATCGAGTATTAGCATTATGTTTCGCAATGTGTCAAGACGACTTACGCAGAAACGGCATCAGCATAACGGCTGGATGCAACGCTGGCAATGCTCTCTCCAGTTCCTTGCTCTGTTCCGTAGAAAGCACAGCTTGCAGCGGCAAGAGCACTAGAGTATTGCTGAGCAGCGAGGCTCGTAACTTGATAACCTTGAGTGCTTGAAGGTTTCAATAAAGCCTCACTGACTGCCCTGGTGAGTTCGGCATACTTATCGCCAGCTTCACTTGCCATACTTTGGACCTTCTCGCTGAAGGTGTCGTCATCTGAATCTTCAACAATATCCTCGTAGACAATTTGTCTGGCCTCAACGACTTGTGCCATGGCTCCACCCCATACTTTCTTCGAAGCAGTGCTCGAGGCAGATGATGCAGCGGAGCTAGCAACGCTGGAGCCCTCGGTAACACTCTTCGACAAAGAGCTTCCGACAGATGATGTTGCGGAACTCAGCGAACTAGACGCCTTGGATGCGGCCTTGGAAGCTTCGCTGGATGCCGAGACAACAGAAGAGCTTGCCGCGTCCGATAAGCTGGATGCAGATTCCGAGACGACAGAGGCTGCTGACTTGACACTTTCTGTTGCCTTTTCAGCAATTCCTGGCTCTTCTCCAACAATAGAAGATGAGACCTTTGCAGACAGGCTGCTGGCACTCTCTGTAGCAACGGACACAATACTTTCCACAGTTCCTTGAGAGGTGCCAATAACGGAACTCGATGCTTGATCGGCGATGCTACTGGCAGATTCCTTCGCGACCGATACAACACTTTCAATGCTGCCTTGCGAGCTGCCGATAACCGAGCTAGAAGCTTGTTCGGCAAGGCTGCTCGCGCTGGCGCTGCCTACGGAGATGACGCTCTCGACACTTCCTTGTGGTGTGCCAATGACGCTGGACGAAATTGATGATGCAGCACTTTGAGCATTGCCAACCTGAGAGGCTGCAATCGATGAGGCAGATGAGACGGCTTCAGCCACTGATGAACTGGCAACGGATGCAACTGATTCCATCGTACCCTGAGACGACGGTGCGACGGCTTCACTGACTTCCTTCGCCTTCTCGAGAATCTTTTGGCCAGCGACCGCTGCTGCGGCCGGCATGTACTTGGTAGTCCAGTCGTCGCTAGTGTCTGCAGCTGACAACTTCCATCGCCCAGTCTCCTTAATACGAGCCAATTCCTTCGCAGCCTCTTCAGCAATCTTCATAGCCTTATTCTCGACCTCCTCAGATGCTGCGCGGGCCTTTCCAAGGCCAGGGTGATCAACCACCACTTTTTCGACGTCTACGCGCCATTCGTCGAACTTGCCCTTCAACTTGTGGTACTTGGTCCAATCTTTGTGGGTAATTCCTTCGGTCCAAGCCCATCTCATTCCTATCTCTTGTAAACCAAGATCTCGAATATGGTCAAGTATCTCAAAAGTGTCGGATGCAGCTTTGCCCACGAGTGAGTTTGTCTCTTGATCATAGCTTTGTTTCCAGGTTCGTACAGCTTGCGCCTTGTCCTTGATGGCAACACCGGCCTTGCGCACTGCAGTGCTAATAGCTTCCTCGGAGTCTTCCGTATTCTTGGACCCTTCAACAATAGAAATAATGCTGCTCTTCAAGCTCTTGAGATTGGATTTCACAGTCTCTTCCAATTGGATGGTGAGAGCTTTTCCGACACCCTGCGCTTGGCTCTTGATTAGTCTATCGGTGATCTCAGTGATACGCTCCTCAAGCTCATCGGATCCTTCATCAGCAGCCTTTGCGAACTTCTCCTGCCAAGTTTTCAGATCGGCGGACACGATCTTCTGTGCATTGTCCCGGATTTCTTTCTCCGACTCTGGCGTGGACTCTGGGACCTCAGAGGATGCAGTAGGTGCTGCAGTAGAGCTTGCAGCTGTAGCGCTCGCGGAATGGGCCGAGGCAACGAATGATGAGATAGATGAAAATGTCGCAGAGGCGGAAGAGGCGGATGAAGAGCTGGAAGCGGGTTAGTCTTGATGATTAGAAGAGATAGAACATTCCTCACCTGTCAACCTGGTCCACGACTGCTTTCAGTTTCTTCCCATCTCTATATCTTCCCAAACGTTCCCCAATCCTGACTAGTTGAGGCTCGACGTTTTCTCCATACAAGATTCGGACCTGGGGCCAAATTGTCCGTTCTACAAATATCGCACCAGTCGCCCAAGCCCACTTTGAATAAGGCAACGCCGTGTTCGCAGTGAAATCGCTCACATAATCGTAGCCTTGAAGAGCGTAGGGTTGAACCGCATTGTATGTTGGGAGAATGTGGCCGTAGTAAGTCTGGAAGGCATTGGATTTTGCGATCTCGTAGTATGGAGAGGCAGCCGCAACAACCTTTCCAACGTGAGGAGCAAGGGTCTCGTCATATCTCGCTTTCGCGATGCCTTGGTATTTCTCGACTTGTGGTTGAACTGTCTTCGCCCATTGTGCTTGTCCGAATGCCTGGGCCTGCGCAACGCGGGGAGCCCCGTATTTCTTTCCTAAAGCTGTAGCAGGTGTAATTATTCTCTTATCGAGAGTTTCGTAATAAGGTTTCGCAGCATCAACGTAAGGCGTCGCGTAGGTGTCGTAATACGGTTCGAGATGTGGTGTAATCGCAGACCGTAATTGGAAGTATGGCTTGCAAATCTTTGGGGAGCTATCTGTGAGGAGATCGACGGTCGGGGGACATCGGAATAGTATGGTTATTATCGAATACCAGGTTAGGAGTCTGAAAGGGATCAGCACATATGTAAAGCAGTGGGTTCTGCCTGCTCCGAAATACCTGGAAATTGTGCTGAAAAGGCTGAAGCCTTTCTGCTTTCTGGCCGTTTTGTTGGACCGAGGAGCCTTTGCATGGCCGTTCATGCCCTTTTGACCCGGCTCGGCCAGTCTTCCATTACTCTCCACCGCCATTTTCTATGCAACTTTGAGGATTGTTGGCCAGCCGCTGACAGTTTGGTCGGATGCTCTTGGATAGGGCGAGCAGTTGGAGGCGGTAACCTCGAGGAGGAGAGCTTGGCGAGGAAGCTCGTTCTGTAGGGTCCGAGTGATCCTGGTCGTCGCAGGTGGAACGTCGCGTCTGAAAGGTACTCGGGGACTACGGGATTGTTGTGCTGGAGGTGCGCAACAAATGGAGGAAGGAGAGCACACGACGAAAAGGTATCGAAGGTATCGAGAGAAGAAAAAAATACAGGATTATGGCCAATATTGGACGTCGTCCCGTCTGGCGGTCTCCAACTGTCACAAGCTTGGATTCTGTACCGTGCCGTGCTAACAAGAAAGTTTAGCGCAGCTCGGCCATCAACTCACGTCATTGAACAGCTGGGGCTGAATCATGGCCACCTACCAAAACGATTGCAAGAGATATAACGAGGCTGAGAGGCAACAGAGAGCGCGATATTGTACAGTATGAAGGAATAGGTAGATTAATGTAAGATGCAGTATTATTACACGGCGACTATGGAGGTGGAGGGGCAGCCAGGATTATTTAAAGGCTGTCTGCGTCTGTGTCTGCGTCTGTGTCTGCGTCTGATGCCAGCTTTCAATTTCTGAAGCTATGCCATGTTTCAAGCCGTCCCATCACATCTCCTGTCTCCTCTTCCAGCCCCATTTGGCTAAAAGACCCGTTGGTAGCAGATATTGCCCGAGACTTTCGGATTCTCGGATTCTCGGATTGTCTCATCGAGTAAAACCAACTTAGAGTGAAGACTACCTCCAGTACTTCGTACCTAACTTAATAAAGCTCCTCAGAAGAATTTAAGAATTTTTCGGCTATCACGTGAACACACTACTCCATGTCAGCCTGGCTGGAAGGCGCGGCGCTCTTCAAGTGTCAACGCCGACCATAAAGCCCCTCAACGAACAAACCACAATTATCTTCCACCAGTAAATTTCACGGATCCTATCCCAGAGTCAAGACGGCTCTTTTAGCTACAACTCTGCAATCTAAAGTAATCTCGAAATCAGCACTCGAAACCCCCGTCTTCGGAAGGTGTCCGTTCCCGGCCGCCCCTGTAGAACAGGCAGGGCTGAACTACAAGGCCGAGGGACCTCAGATGGTTCTACGACATCGGTAAAAGAGGGCTTTGCCTTGATACCTTTTTATCACTTCGATTATTGAACGGCGCCCATCGATAAAACCCCTCTCCGGTTGATCAACCGCCACGATGGCAGAGCCAGATACCCAGTTGGCTGAAGGCGCCGTGCCGAATTTCATGAACGACCCGCAGTTCGCAACGAATGCTGGAGGCGGAGGCGGAGGCGGAGAGGACGGGATGGGAGATGCAGATACCTGCAGGATATGCAGAGGAGATGGGGGCGACAACGAACCTCTGTTCCATCCTTGCAAGTGTAGCGGCAGTATCAAATTCGTTCACCAGGACTGCTTGATGGAATGGCTGTCGCATTCACAGAAGAAGCACTGCGAGCTATGCAAGACGCCCTTTCGATTCACAAAACTCTATAAGCCGAACATGCCACAGTCTCTGCCGTACCGCGTCCTCCTTAAACACGTCGTGAAACATATCGCAAAGAATCTGTGGACTTGGATGAGGGCCTGCTTGGTGGTTGTAGTTTGGTTGGCATGCCTTCCTTACACCATCAGACAAGTCTGGAGATTGTTATTTTGGTTTAGTGATGGAGGATGGCCTTCTACTTACTCGAGGATGGGGGCTACCTCAAATGCCACTGCGATACAGGCTTTAGATGTGGCCCGCGAACTGCAACTTGCGACTTTACCTGGAAATGGAACGTCACCAGTCACACCTTTCAACCCGGAGCCAACCACTTCTGCGAGCATTGGGGGAATTGTAGAAAAGCTCATTGGATTTTTGATGCCCGTCTCTCAAAGTCTGAATATAAGTGGCTCGGATCCCCTTTCTGCTGGTTTATTCAAATCATTATATTACGGACTTGGGCTCCAGAGTGTAGTCATTCCAGAAAGTCAATCTGACAATGCTACCATCACTTTGTCTCTCATGAAGCTCTCCCCGCCGACAAGTCCGTCGCTTTTGAGTGAAGTCTCCTTTCTGCGGAACTTGACTGAGAATGTCACTGTCAACGACGCAATCATAAATATCGCTGAAGGCTACATAATTACCATCTTGGTGGTCGTGTGCTTCATTCTTGTCTTTTTGATTCGAGAATGGGTAGTTCAGCAGCAACCTGGACTCAATGGGGGTGGCTTCAATGCCGAACCTATGATAAGAGAAGCCCAGCCGCCCCGTGATCGCCCGCGTCGAGATGCATTAGATGAGGCTGGGCAGGAGGATGTAAATCCGATTCCCCAGGTACCTGCTCGAGAACGTCCTATAGCACGACCTCGACGGAGAAACCGAGAGCCTGGAGAAAGAGCTCTGCAACCGCCCCAAAATGAAATAGCTCAGGCTATAGCGGGACCTTCCCAAGCAGAGACTGGAGGGCCATCATCATCAGGCCGCCCCTCTCCGCCGAGAGACGCTTTGTCACCGGCGGCTGAGATTCAAAGACGACTGGCGGAGGAACCTAAGCATACCGAAGAATTTCTTGCCATCTGGCGACGCGCAGATAGTGATCCCCGAGAGGTTCTACGAATCATCGAAAGAGAGAACAAAGTCAACGACATGCAATACTGGGTCAATGCTATGAAAGGGCTTCCAACTCCAGCTTCTCAACCCACTGCACAGTCGCTACCAGATTCTGATGATGGCCCTGTTCTTGCCACCAGCCTCGCTGCTACAAGTGAACGTGCTATAAATGGTGGAAGCAGTACGAGTTCTGAGAGTTGGGTAGATGTGAGGCAACCATCCGAATCACAACCATCTTTGCCCACGGAAAATCACCCAAGTCGAGCTGATCCAGACGCTATTATAGACGATGTGGTCTCTGGAGAAAGGAAATGGAAAGGGAAAGAGAAAGAGATCGTTGAGGCTACTTCCGATGACCCAGTAGCGTTACAGTCTCGTACAAACAATTCATCTAGAGCCCTGCTGTCAGAAAATTCATGGATTAATCCCACGTTTTCACCAGGTCCATCCAGGCCTAGGTCTGTCTCAGATGGGCCCCAGATAAAAGAAAACTTATCACCACTTGCCAATAACAACTGGAGTTTCTCGAACCTTTCCGAAGATGATGTCTTCAGCGACCAAAACATCAGCACCCAGGCCAAAGCAGGTCATGAATCGGACTTTGATTCGTCAGATCTCGTTTCCCTCAGGTCTCTCCTCAGTCCACAAGAGCAAAATTACCTGAATTCTCTTATCTCCGAATCACCCGAATCATCGGCGCCCATTAAGCATGCATC
This sequence comes from Lachnellula suecica, assembly GCA_007825345.1. Lineage (NCBI taxonomy): Eukaryota > Fungi > Ascomycota > Leotiomycetes > Helotiales > Lachnaceae > Lachnellula > Lachnellula suecica. Next base: position 24,411 of record QGMK01000352.1, read on the forward strand.
TCAATCTCATCCTCCACAGTTGACCAACGCTGAGGTTGCTGAGCTGGAACAAGGACCCGTTACAATGGATGGAGCTGGTCGGACCTACAAGACAATGGAAGAAGCATTTAGTCTCAATCAGTTGGATACAGATTCCGAGACGATAGGAATTGAGGCCGAAGAGCAAAATGAGAGGCCTCAAGCAAATCCCTTTCGTCCAGATACGCCCTTACCGGATCCTCGACCGCTATTTCAGGCCACCCATCCCATGGAAAATGACTCTGAAAGTGATGCGGGGGGTTCGAACGAGGCAACCTACGTCCCCTCACCAGAACTTCCGGCACAGTTCCTTCAAGAAAACGAACTCGAACAGCCTCTTCTTGAAGGAGCTGCTGAGGTAGAACCTCCACGGCCTATCAACGTACGCCCAGTCGCACCTCAAGGTTTCTTAGGAAATGTTGCTGAATACTTGTGGGGTGGCGTTGGTGATGATCGCGAAGATGAGCAAGGAGGAGACGATGAGCAAATTGTCCAAAACATTGCTGCAGAAGCTCCTTTCGTTCCAGTCGCTCACCTCGATGCGAACGATCAACCTGAGGCTCCAGCTCCAGAGCAAGATCGTGAGGTCGTCGAAGCTGCATTTGCTGCTGGTATTGATCCGAATGATCAAGATGCTATTGACGACGCGGAAGACTTTGAAGGTATCATGGAGCTTGTGGGAATGCGTGGTCCAATCTTCAGTTTGGTCCAAAATGCGCTGTTCAGCGCCTTTCTTTTGGCGTTGACCGTTGCCTTTGGGATTTGGATTCCTTACAACATTGGCAGGATATCCCTTCTCTTAGTAGCAAACCCCGGTCCCGCTTTTAAACTCCCCCTACGACTCATTTATGGTTCTGCAGCTTTCTTGCAGGATTTATCATTGTCAATACTGGGTATGGTATCGTACGCCCTGATTACGCTTTGCTCTAAGATCTTCGGTTTGTTCTACGATTCCACTGCCGCTAAAGATACTGGTCTCGGATTGAGCTCGGCAGCGATGACACTTTCGCTGAACTCGGCCGACAGAATCATGAACGGCACTGTCGATAGTCTGGTTCATATTACTGATTCTGAAATATTCGCATTTTCTGCTGCTTCGCATGAGTCCTTGATTATGATCAGATCTTACATCATCGACTCGGTTGCCGCACTAGGTGCGTCAGTGAGGTATCTATTTGGAGGCGATTACAATGTGACGTGGGAAGGATGTTTGTCTGCTGCGATCAACGGGACAAATCAAACGTGGAATTTGCTTGCGTCTTTACCGGGAGTTCTTGCAAAGCCTGATTCCTGGGTGATAAGCTTGGAGGTCTCAAAACGACAGACCCCCCTTGATCTTGGTCTTAGTGTTTGGGATGGGTGGGACAGATTCTGGGCCATATTCGGAGGTTATACTGCCTTATACCTCTTAGGAGCGCTTTACGTCAAAAGAGGCTCACCATTTTCGACCGGTCAGCAAGGTCGAGAATGGGAAACCAACATTATTGAAGGACTGAACCAGGCAGGCGGTGTTATGAAAGTCATCTTGATCATTAGTATCGAGATGCTGGTCTTTCCCCTCTATTGTGGGCTGCTCCTTGATGCTGCTTTGCTTCCACTGTTCGATGGCGCAACGATTATGTCTCGGATTTTGTTCACATGCAAGTCCCCGTTCACCTCGTTATTTGTACACTGGTTTGTGGGTACCTGCTACATGTTTCACTTCGCTCTTTTTGTTTCAATGTGTCGAAAGATAATGCGGAAGGGAGTCTTATGTGAGTTCCCCACTCTAGACTTCGTATGATGGTTTACTAATAATTGCAGACTTCATCCGTGATCCTGATGATCCAACATTTCATCCGGTACGAGACGTCTTAGAACGCAATGTAGCAACACAACTCCGAAAAATTATATTTAGCGCTTTGGTTTATGGCGCATTGGTAGTCGTTTGCTTGGGCGGCGTTGTCTGGGGACTTGCATTTGCTTTCAAAGGCGTTCTCCCAATACACTGGTCATCCAATGAGCCAGTTCTGGAGTTTCCCATCGACTTACTCTTCTACAATTTCCTGATGCCAATGGCTGTCAGATTCTTTAGACCATCCGATGGACTGCACTCGATGTACCGTTGGTGGTTCCGTCAGTGCGCACGAATGCTTCGCCTCACATGGTTCATGTTTGACGAAAGACGGGTGGACGAGGAAGGATATCATGTCCGAAGGTATTGGACAGATATTTTCAGGGGGGTCAAAGGAGACCCCGAGCATGCCTTGAAAGTCAAAGACAGGTACAAGCCATTCGAAGATGACCCTGGACTCAAGGCGTATTTCCAAGCAGACGGGAAATATGTGAGAGCACCAGCATCTGATCAAGTTCGAGTCCCGAAGGGAGCCAGAATATTCTTAGAGGTCGATTCGTTAAACAGGCCAGTCGATGGTAAAGCAGAACGACACGAAAAGGACAGCCTTTACAAGCAGGTCTACATTCCACCGTTTTTCCGATTCCGAATATGCCTCTTCATTCTGTTCATCTGGCTCTTCGCAGCTGCCACTGGAGTTGGGATTACTATTGTACCCCTTGTTTTCGGGCGCCACGTGTTCGGAAAGATTATTCCACCCCACGTCCGAAAGAACGACGTCTATGCCTTCTCTATCGGCATCTACATCCTCGGCTCCGCACTTTACGCCATCTTAAACCTTCGCACATTTATCACATACCTGCGAAACTCACTCGCCGTCAATGCCGAGACACCACAAAATGTGCTTCGTCGCATCAGCAAAGTCACTCTTAGGGTTGCGAGCATTGCATGGACATACACAGCTTTCCTTTTTATCTCCCCACCCTCTTCACCTTCGTCGTTGAACTATACCTCCTCCTCCCCCTCCACACCTACTTCGCCCTCGAAGAACGCCACGTCATGCACTTCGTCCAAAGCTGGACCCTCGGCCTCCTCTATGTGAAGCTCACCACCCGGCTCATCCTCTGGCACGAAGACTCCCGGCCCGCACAATCTCTGCGCGCCATCACCCGCAACGGCTACCT
>QGMK01000353.1:0-27443 GCA_007825345.1 Lachnellula suecica
CCCGCAACGCCCCCCTGAGCCCCTGAATTAGCGAGGTTTTCACATGCCAGGCGCTAGAGCAGTGACATCATAGCGAAACTTTATCCTGGAGCGCCGGGACCTTCTTTGAACAACAATTGCGCCAACACCATCAGTTCATAAACTTTGCGAATAACCTCAATTTTTCAAGCATCGCAGACAAAATGGACCATCCAAGTAAGTGAGCTAGCTATTCCGCCGTATTTGTAACCGATATGGATACTATTTTGGAGCCGTGCCCACATCAAACAAACGACTTCTTCAGTCCAAATGCTTCCAGCCTACAGGTTCAGTTAATAGGAGGAATTGGCTAAAAAGAAGAAGAGCAAATGGCTAATGCAGTGCGTCGACAGAGAAACAAGCCTCTAATGTCATTCATCTCTTGACCGAGGGCTCTCCAGCCGACCAGAAGGAGACCTTGGAAACGTACTTCCTCCCAGATGCGAGCTTCATCCATCCGCTATGCCGCGTTCCCAGCTTTTCGAAGTTCTATCTTCCTCTCATCGGAGAGATCAATTCGCGATGGGCAATTTGGATGATATACAGATGGTACAAGATTCTGTCTCCCCGCATTGTCTTGAACGTTGAATGCGATGGTCAGTCCTCTACTCCCACTGCCAGACCCCTCCTAATGATAGCAGAATTCAACCAGAAATCTTCCATCCTGTTCGTCGAAATCCACCAGATATTCTCCCTCTTCTTCGTTCCCTTCTACAAGTCTGATGTCCACCTCACTACGAAACTCCACCTCGTCCATTCCTCGAAAGACAGCAAATACTACATCAAGTTGCAGGAAGATCTCTACCAGTCGAACGAGGTAGTGAAATTCTTTTGGCCTGGAGGTGCAACTATCATATGGTTCTGGCAGATGTTCGCGACGTTTTTGTGTATTGTAGGAGCTCTGACGCTAGCCCCTGTTACGTGGATGTACCAGAAACGCGCGAATACTGTAAATGGGACCAACAAGCGGATATGAGATTAGGGCATTGTATTTACAAAGGGAAGCTCGGTGGCTGTTGAACATAGATTTTTGCTTTCGCTCAAAGTGGGCCTTTCGGGCCTTTCACATGTACAGTGGAGATGGGGGCAATTATTCGAAGTGTCCGCATAAACATTCATATTATCTTGTCTACCAGGAGATTCATCTCAGTCATTTCCAGCACATGCAGCAGACACTTCCGCGCCCAAATGCCTCTATCATCAAGTCATCAAAATCCAGACGCCACACGCAGACCCTCAAACACCCCTCTCAGCAGGACATCTCCTTACCCAGTCCACAACCTTATCCAAAGGATGTTTCATTTCCTCCGCCCCAGGCATACTCGTCTTTCCAGACTCCTTCCGCCGTGTATTCGGCTTTTCCATTATGCTGTGCTGCGCCTTGAATAGCTCGGCCTCAAGACTAATCCGCTTCTCGTTGCTGTGCACCAGCTTGCACTTGGGGCATTTGTACGTGCCTCTGAGGAACACTTTGGCGGCTTCGTACGCGTGGTCCCACTCGTCGAGAATGTCATCCAGCTCTTTGATGTGGGGTGAGCCGTGCATGCTGGCGCTGAGGCCTGCCTTGAGGTTCTGGACAATGGATACAGTGGCCGAGTGGTGGATTGAGAGGGCGATCAAGATTGGCTGACTACTCGAGAATGGAAAGCCTGTGTCGTAGGTATTGTCAGGCGAGCGTCGGGGGAATTCGGGTTGACGAGGAGTGGCAGCTGGGGTCATGGTATTCTCCGCTGGTGTTGGTGATCGCGGTCTCTTCCGGGATTGTGGCTGGGCCATGGTCTTGATTGAAATGCGTGTCGTCTGGAGACGTGGAGGAGGAGGGATCGAGAAGGCCTTAAATTCCATTTCCAGAGCAGTGATCCGTGCGAACTTTGCGAAGACAGGTGTCCGTTTGTTTTCGAGCTCACCCTGCTCGCTTTAAACTCGCCAGGGCTTCTCTCAAAATATGCGCATTCCCATGCTGGCGTTTTGCGATACCAGAGTTGAGAGGTGGGGCAAAACCCGTTTGTATACATTTCATTTCCGCCACCCTTGCTGGAGTGAGAATTTCCCTTGCTCGATGGAAAAATCGAAGAAGATCGAAGAAAGTCTGCCTGTAATGTTACAATTGTCTCGGGAAACTTTGTGTAATGTGAGACCTCACATTACCAAACGCCCACATAACGTGTGACTATGAGTCGGTGTGCAGTCGCTCAAGCCAGATTTCCAAAATTTTCGTCTTTGCCTCTTTGACCGTTGCTTTTGAATTGATCTTATTGGAGTTGGCGTCGCTTTGTCTCGGGTACTTGCAAGAAATATAACTCTTTCGTGGGCACTAGGCAACATGTTCGTTGGTACGCATGGCTAACCTAATAGAAACTTTGAGTTGGGTATTTGTGCTGCAAAAATCTTGTTTTGGAATACGTTGCTTTTAGGATTCCCTCAGGATTTGCGGCAAGTTGCCGCGAACCATGACGTCCAAAAAGTCACTAAAACCTCACAGCAACTGTGCTCGAAGGTCGTCGGACAGATCTATACAACAACTGAGAACGCAGAAGAAAAATATTACAAAACCCAATCTCCAAATGTGGGGAACACTGAAAGGGGAGCGAGCTAGTTCGCTACAACCTCTTTACTCCGGTAACAGCCTTCCGCCAGCGGCACCAATTGATGCTCTGAATAGTAGGATACCAAGAAAACACTGCGAGCTGGTAAGATTTTCCCCGGAAGCCTCCCAACGAAATCCCCGCCACTCAAATGCAAGCGTTCGTGCGTTATGCACACCCTGCAGCAAACGAAACAAATTATTCTCCTTTCTTCCGGCAGAGCTCCTCCTCAACCCCCCGCTTGAAGTCTAAAAAGTTATCTTCGCTTGCACTCTGATGCGTCAATTCAAACACTCGTTTTTTGATCCGCTGAACTCTGGTGGAAATCTCATCACTCGACCATGGAATAAACAAAACTTGCGCATCCTCGCAGCCTCTTACTTCCCGCAAGAGTTTGAAAGGCACGGTATCGAAGTTGTCATAGCGAGATTCCACTTCGATCCGTAGTCTCAAAGTCTTGAGCTGCAAACAGTCGCGCAGAAATATCATGGGCTTTTCCGTGCAGATCTGCGGGTCGTAGACGAAATCGAGGTGCCTTAGCAATACCCTCCTTCCTTTGCCAATTCCTTCCATAAAAGTACGGACTACACGGGAGGGTAAGCTGGGGATGTTCATTTATGATACAACATCGATCTTACAATCCGACGTCTCAGTAAATACAAACGTATTGAAGCCGAAATACATTATCAACGCTTCCCGATGGAGCTGTTTGCAAGTCTGCGCTATGGCGAGAGTTTTGTCAGGCGTGATGCTGCCCATCGCGGACCCGTTCGAGACATCGGGTTGGACCCCATTGGGCGAGACGAGGAGATGCTCCAATATCGCTTCGCGAATTTCGGATGGGACATTGAAGAGATCATGCTTCGCAGGAAGAGATACATCTTGGTGTGGACTGCTCATCGTGGTGGGCTTGACTCTACTCAAGTTGAGCTTGGAGTTGGGAGTTTCGATTCGCGGAGTCATAAAGCCCCGCCCCTCACCCGCAGATTGAACACATGATTTTGAGAGGGATCAACTTCTTTGGCTCTTACACAATCTCAGAAAGTTTCCAAGGCAGCTTTGACGGTAGAAACAACACCCTAGGATCATACAAGAGGATCACCTCAAAGGATAGCACGCCTTAATGTATCACGTGACTACGACTGCGTAACGCTGCCTCTGGCACATTTCCCCGCGCTTCAAAGGGTCTTTGCTTCAATACAAATTTTGCGGTCTCCTTATATTCGTGATTTTCCAGATAAAAGGAACATAGCTAAATACGGGAGCCCCGGTAGGCAGTAAACTGTGTACTTTCCCTAGTTTATCGTGCCGTCATTCGCAAAGCTATCATCAAAGTATTCTTCCGGCACTTTAGTGCCCACAAGGACCTTGTTTCGCAAATTAAAATATCACTGGATTGTTTACATGCAGAGCTCGAAGTCGAAGATACACCAGACAATATAAAAAATGGCAAGCTTACTCCCCGTTCAGCAGTCCTGCATCCTCCTCAATATCACCCTCGAGGTCCGCCTGATAATCCTCGAGTATCTCCTTTTACGACAGGGTGCTATCAGACCATCTGAAGCTCATAGGGTCTTTCAGAAATTAGAGAATCAACCACACGAGGCCACACTTTCTGTTCTGCGTAGTTGCAAGCAACTTCATCATGAAGGAAGTCGAATGTATTTTGGGCGCAATACATTTGCTTTCGCAAGTCCACCGAGTGGTATGAACCAACATAGTTTTGAGTATATGAAGCAGCTAACGATTTACCAGCATGGTTTTTCTGCCGATATATCGGCCGTACCCAAAGGCTAAACTTAAAGCGCCTTCGATTCGTACTTCGCCTTTATAGATCCAACGACGCGGCGTTAAGCATACTCGCCCAATGTACTTCGTTGAAGCATGTGGAGATTATCTTAAATCCCTCCAATTACATGGACGAGTCGTTCAATTATGACAAGTTTGTTGAAGCTGCAGGCTTACAAGCGCTGAGAGCCCTGAGCATTTCTACAACAGTGAATATCACAATCGATCGCGGGTCTATTTCTTCTCTAGAGAGACTTGAAGAGGTGCCCGCCGTTGAACAGCGTCTGAGGGATGAGATCTGTAAGGACCGGAACCAGATTACCCCAGAAAGTTGTAAATTACCCAAGGAATCCACATGACAATGAGGAGATATTGGGCCTGTGGGGAAGAGGACGAAGTAGATACTTGAGCTATTCGCGTTGCTGCCTATCGACTCGGTATCGACTGGGGGTAATATGGTGGGCGGCTGTAGATCTGGAAATTATTTTGGGATGATAATGGACAGAGGCTTGTGGCAAATCGGGCTGCTACTGTAGTTTGAGAAGTTCCAAAATAAGAGTAGTATTCCCGGTTACTACGCAAGTTCACACGCTCTATAACGCATGGCAACTCTTTTTGTTAAGGCAAGCCTTCGTATACAATAGACATTGAAACAATATGGATGGATGAAGATGTGACAGTTGGTCCAGGATTTGCGAACGCTACAGAAAAAACAATTGCTCATAGTTCCACAACACATCCCCCACTACATTTCCTGGCTTAGTTTGGTTTCTTCTAGTGCCTTGATTGCCAAAGCAGTGGTCAGCCCTTGATTTCCGACCAACACCCCACTTGCCCCATATCGACACAACCACCCGATCTTCCAGCTCCCATCATCATTCTGCAGTTCTCGTAGGCGCTGGAGATCCTTCTCCCAAAGACACTCAGCACACTCATAAATACCCGTCCATACAGCTGCCAAGATCCTCATGGCCAGCTCCAGTGCATCTCCAATAACACTGGCTCGTTCTTGAAGTCTCTCTTGTAGTAAAGGGAGAACTGTGGCGCGGAGATGAAGCGCATTTTCGCTGCAGACCAGCCGAGCTAAGAAGAATAGAAAGTGATCCGGAGACTGGTAATAATAAGTACCCAAGGCGTACTTTCGGTCTTGTAATACCGAAATGACATGGGAGAGTGTGATATGAAGAGCTGGTGAGACGTAGTCGTGGTGGTAGCAGAGATGTAGCACATTGATACACACGACGGGATCTGTCCGTATGCGTAGGCCACTTTTGTCAAAATAGGTCTGCAAAAATGTTAGCTCCGGTTCGAAATCTCGGCGATGGAACCAACTACCTACAGTTATGAGTCCATCATTGTTAAGCTCTAGGATATCATCTATCACAGATCTTGCAATTTCAGAGGACCGGGCCCCGATAGGGAGAGTGGTCCATGCGAGAGATGTAGTGTCAAAGTCGTCAGGGAATGACTTGGTAGTCCCCACTGGTTTACCTGTTATATTGCTATGAGTTTCCTAGTCTGTTTGAAAGATTTAAAAAAGAGTGAGTACCCATGAAATAGTTCCAAGTTCGAGCTTTTCGCCATTCAAGAGGCAGCTTTATCAGCTCTCTGTAGTTTTGCCAATTTAGCTTGGACGAACCTCTTGCAAGACACAGGTACTGCTAGCACTTACACATTCCCCGTTACCTCGAGGATCAATAGCTGAGAAAAGTTGTCTTGAATCTGCCGGTTCGTGTTAGTGGTAGACATGAGGTTTCCAGCTTCCTTGGCCAGAAACCCACAGCCCTTAGCTACTGCATCTTGACGAGAAGTATACTGCATGTTGGCCTCGGTTCATTAATAGACAATTGAAGCAGTTGGATTTAGAACATGGAAATTTTGTGTTTATGCTGAAATACGGACGTCCTGGCTGAATCATCCATATCTCGGGAAAATAGAACTGCATTTCTCAAAGACTTAAATTGATAGCCGCCGGATTAACAAGTCTGAGTAAGCGCTGACACCTTTCGCATGCATATTATTCTGCAAAGTGACGCTGACCCTTGGCTACAGCTGGGTATTGTGAAGTTCGGCCGAATCGAGACAAGCTTTCTAGCGGAAAAAAAGAAAAAAGCACTAGTATCCATGGGTACCTCGGTGCTTCAAACTCATTGGTCGTAGTGCGAGCATTCTGATTAATCAGGGTATAAATCGGAAGTTAAGTGATTGACCGATTGTGGGAAGGATTCAAGACAACCAATCTTTGGGAGAAGTACCAATACAGTTCCTGATCTCGCGAACCAATTGCTGACCGCCTATCAGATTTTACTCATTGACAGCGATTTGGTTCAAAAAAGCTAAACGCCGACTCCGTGAGTAAATACTTGGGGCTGTGATGGCCTTGCTGATCAGTCAATGGGTCACGTGGCATAGCATATAGGGACCCTGCCTAAATGGTTTTCTGCGGCTGTACGACAGACTGATTGTCATCGGCCAGGTAAAGTCAGAGTCGAGTGCAGCAAAGAGGAGTGTGAAGCCGGACTCTCAGAAGCTGTATGTGTCTTTAAGAGCGTTAAAAAGGAAACCGGGAGTAAATGTTGAATGTGTCAATGGTAGACAAATATCTCAACTCTGGTGAATATACCTAGAAAAGCATGTGAAAGGGATAACTATATTTATAGCCTCTCGTACGAAATTAACACGCACGCGCGTTGTTGTTGCGGAGTCTGGGAGATGAACAAGGACCCCACCGTGCGTGCCTAGATGCAATGCGGAGTTAGTAGCAAGCGTACCAACTCATCGAACAACTTTCAATACCCTGCCAACTTGATAGTCTTCCCTCGGCCTCAGGGCTTGCTAGTTCTTGTTGCTATTCAGTCCTGCTGCCTTTTCATGGAGCTACTGTGTTTGAAATCCAGCTACGTCCTGTCTCGCACACTTTTCCTCCAGCCTGCTTAATGGAGCTGTCTCGAAGTTTACGTCTAGTTGGTCTCCGACCCGCACACATCGCCCCCGCTTCAGCAAATCTAGAGGCGTCAGTCGGAAGACTTTACCTGGTTGCACTTCCTACCGAGATCTTAGAATTAATTCTCAAAGCCCTCCTGGTCCGCGCGAGACCAACCGGCTCCAATATCATTCGCCCCGACTTCATGGCTACACATTTACGAGCTTCAATTCAATACACAATGACAGAACGCATTAAGAATCCCGAAAAAACTCTCGCAATCGCTCGTACTTGCAAACGTCTGCGTTCTGAAGCTCTGCCAATATACTATGGTCTCAATACCTTCGAATTTCTTAGTACAAGGTCCAGTGAGGTCTCTCCAATCCACAGATCGACCATTTGCTAATAAATTGCAGTGAGTAATTTTATCCTCGGAATTAGCGATATTGCAAAACAAAGTTTGAACTATGTCCATGTGGTTCTGATGGGCGACAACATCGGTCCGGCGATGGGGCTTCTGAGGGGATGCACGAGTATTCAAAGATTGAAGATATTCTTGGTAGAGGAGGAGCAAAGAATGGCCAGATCTGTCCACACAGGAATGCCTGCGTTTGAGCAGCTTAGAGATTTGAGAGCTCGCGGCAGCTCTAATGCTCCTCAGGTCTTTCCTTTCCCACTGATTTCAGCAAAAGCCGCGGTCGCTCCAGAAGCGGGAAACAGTACTCCGCGAATAGTTTCCCGCGCCAACGCCCCTGCAGTCCGGGTTCTTCGCAGAGTACCCGCCGCCCGAGAAGGAACCAGAGGCTACTCAGGTGGAACGGACTGCGAGGCTCTGGTATGGAAGGTAAAGAAGGAGTTATTCGGGGACAGGCAGTCAGAGATCGAACTCATTGTCGAACCTCACTGGAGATGAATGGGACAACATTCTTTGTGTGTTGTGGGAGGCTGGCACTTTCAAGGGGTGAATGAAAGCGTGTGTAATAGTCCCTGGTTTGTCTTTCAATTACCACATCAAGTTCCACCTAGTTCCTTGTGTAGAGTACTTAGGAAACGATCATGCCTCGTTTCATGATTGCATAGTCAAACCTTTCCACATCCACAACGCCTCAACAACAAAGGATATCCCAGCTGGATGTCTACAACAGCCACACCACCTTCTGGTAGCGTACCCAAGAAGTGCTACCTGACTACTTGCCCTGTGGAGGTTCGACTTTCCATCCTCGAGCTCGTCATTCCCATCAACAAACCATCATCGTCAAGAATAGCTCCCCACCACGGTATAAGCATGAGTCTGTCCATCTCGATCCCGAAAGCGTTTTGTCTTTTGCGCGGACGTACCGCTAACTTTACGCCGAGACGTTGCCGCTGTATTACTCGCGCAATGAATTTCGATGCCTTGACATGACCACTTGTAAGCTATCCTGTACTACAAAGCTTTAGCAATTTCAACTCTGACTAATGTCAAACAGTGGGGGTGTTTCTATGCATCATTGGCCAAAACCGCCGACAGTTTGTTACGGCTATCGATTTTGTGGTTGAAGGCAGGACTTCCGAGCGAAATGAAGCAGCAGAGCTTTTATACCAGTGCACGGCTTTGCGATCCGTCGATATTCGTATTACTACCAACACTATGAGCAGTGGTTCTCTCCAATATCGCGGGATTGCAAATTTGAGGGGTGTGAGAGGCTGTGACGTCGTCAATGTGACTTCGGTGTTTGACCCCCCGTATCCTAGAGTGGCCGCTTGGCTACCATCCCAGATACGTGCCTCTGATAGAATCAAGGCGGTGTTAAAGGAAGAGCTCTGCATGGAAAGGTGTTCAGACGACAAGTTAATACCCTAGAACTTGCGTCAAGTAAAAGAGGCCAAGGCGAGAAATATGGCAAAGATGGCAAGCAAGAAGAAAGATTCGAGCCGAGAGGGAGAAACTTCAAGCCAGGAGGAACATGGCTTCCAGACCGCGGCAGCCGGAGAGGCTGTTGGAGCGTGAGGTAACAAAGGGTAGATGGGAGAACACTTTAAGACGTCGGTTCCAGACAAAGGGTGTGAAATGAATGTCTCAGGGGGTAGATGATTACTTCATGCTGGATCTTTGGGAAACTAGGCTCATTGTTTGGTATTTCGCTGGCCACTGTGTTATGGCTAGAATGGCTGTGGCTTGAGGTTGGTGGCCCCGCGATGGTGTCTATACATATTTGAACAGCTTGTAATATCAATATGTCTTCTCTACAATCCTCCAGTAAATAAGCCTAAGCCTAAGAATCGGCCTACACTACCAGATGAGCTTCTCATTTTGACCAGAAGATGGACCGCAGCACCAGTAAACATTCAAACAATCAAGGGCCGGGGTCTGACGCAATTGTCGAGGCTGCCCAGACCACCCAACTTAACTTGGCGACGTTTGATTTGCACTATAAAGGCATATTTTCCCAGATTTGTGGCCGCATAACTACCAAACACCTCCAACTACCGGAACATAACCTTTGAAGATTTCTACATGTCTTCTAACCTGACCAGACCTCTTACGCGAGCGGCAACGAAGACCAAGAGAACGAAGTGCTACTTGCTCACCCTCCCTTACAAAATCCTCCACGAGGTCTTTTTGGATGTTATACCAACGGCTCAATGCATTCGTCCAAAATGGTACAACAAGGAGAGCGCTCTTAACCGCAAGACACCAGAGACTGTCCTCGCTCTCGCACGTGTTTGCCGCCAGTTGTATGCCGAGGCGCTGCCCATGTACTATTCCAAGAACGCATTTCAGTTCGGGAATATGAACATCCGTAAGTCATCTTCCAACGCCCTAAGTCGAAGCTCGATGTTTACTAATACTATGTTCTAGTGCGGCAATTTCTCGAGGCTATTGGTCAAGACCGGCGTCAATTTATCAAAGATATCAGCGTCTCACTTTCCGGGGACGGGGTGATCAGAGCTTGCGAGCTACTGTATCAGTGCACGGCTTTGACAAAATTCGAATTAGTGATGGGTCCAGAGGCACACTCAACGCTGGTGACAACTGAAAACAACCAGGAGCCGACGGAGCCGACTGTTATAGCTTTAATGAGCTTAAGAGGGCTGCAAGAAGTGATTGTTCGACAACCTTAGGTTAGTGTCAAAATCCGATATTATACATGTGTGTACGCAACTTCTGAAGACGCCTACGGGTTATTTGCCATAAAGAATGCGAAGGCTGTGCAGGAAATTTTGATGAGAGAAATTCGTAAAGAGCGAAGTCCCACGGATGCACTCAGCCCTAGTAACCTTCAGAAAGAACAAGAAAGGAAGGCAACAGAAGAACAGTGGGCAATAAGCAAGCGTCTAAGATCAAGCAGCGACAATGGTTCCAGCAAAGGGACGGAGTTTGGGATGGGCCTAGCCATTGGCTCAGTTACGGCACATGGACACTCATGTTGGGTTGGATGATCCAAAATCCGAGCATAGTACAAAGCAGCCAAGTTTTCCATGACGTGCCTCGGGAAGAAACTATTTTTCTACTATTGTATTCAAAACTTGGCTCTTAAAAGTTGCAATTGAGATACTAGCCCGGCTTTTAAAAAGATGATTTGTAGGGGCCCAATTGTTGGTCGTTTTGTTCCACGAAACACCTCTTTGTGATGGTAATAAAATGCTTCGATGAAAAGAACTTACTAATAATAAGTAATTTTTCAAGCTATTTGATTAAACTTACCTCTATGCATTGTACACTTCATGATTGAATAGATGAAGTTTCCGCCGTAGTTATTGGACAGGCTACTATATTTATCAATAGCAGATGGATAAGAACTAACTTCCCTAAGAAGCCGAAAACACATCGCCAAAGTTAGCCAAACATCATCTCGATCTGTGACCCCCCAGCAAAAGATGGGGACCAAATTCTCAACTACCCGCGTGACCCCCCACCCAGTAGAGTACCCCACTTCGAGGTGCCCTCTCCTCACTATTCCACCCGAAGTCAGAGACTCGATCCTCAACTATCTCTTGGCATCACCTGAGGCTTTGTCGTATCGATTTGAGCCAGGTCGAAAGTTGGGCGGCACGGGCTCACCAGGTATCAAAAAGATCCAAACAGCCAACGATTCAGGGCTCGGTTCGGTCGATACCAAACTGAAGAAGTTTGTCAAGTCACCCCTGGCCATTACCTGCACGTGCAAGCAGCTATTTTGGGAAGCGATAATTGTCTACTACAAGAAGAACTCATTCGTTTTCGCGGATATCGATAGCCGTATGTACTAATCGGCTTCAGTCATTTTCTTAAAAGCAAAGTCTAATCGTATTGTGTTACAGTACACCAGTTTCTCGAGCGAATCGGTCGAGTGAGAAGGCCTTTCGTCAAAGACATCACTTTCACCTACCAACACATCGATACAAGACGAGTAAGAAGTGCTCCAAAGCTAGCCATGGAACTGCTGAGCGAGTGCAGTCCTCTCAACAAATTGACGCTGGTTGTTGTGCCAGGTTCACTCCTTTGTCTGAGCTATAATATGTTCTGCTCGGATGGAATTATAGCACTGCTCAGCATTAGGGGATGCAAAGAATTTGGCTTTCACGATAATATTCACGACATGGTGTGGTGGATAGGACCTTCGGTGGGGAAGATCAAGATTTTTGAGAAGGTTATAAGAGAGCAAGTGTGCCGCGCACCTGAGACTCGGCATTAGGTGGGGGCGGGCGTGAGAGAAGGGATGCCGAAGACTGGAAGAGTGGCAGTCGTCGGTGAGAATAGCTGGTACTGGTATTAGACTTAATTTGGTGGAGAAGATTGACTGCGCGAAGTTCTTGGATAAGTAGGTTCAGCGTGAGATAGTCTTAAAACAACGTGTACTTTGTTTATAATGCGTTTTGTCGTGATAGAAATATTAATTACAAGATATTGAATTTATAATACGTCTAATTGCTGAAACCGACCTCCGAATTGCATTAATTACTCGAACTAACCTTTAACTTTATTTAATTACCCGAATTAATCTCCGACTTTTTTAATTATTAAAACCGACTTGGACTTTTAATTTTAACTTTAACCCCACCTTATTGCCGCTTATTTCACTGCCGCTTACTTCGCTGCTGCTTACCTCGCTGCTACTTATTTATTTTATTTTATTTAAATAAATATATAATATATATTATTTATATTATAGCAGCAATGCGCAATGCGCGAGGTAAGCAACAGCGAGGTAAGCAATAGCGAGGTAAGCAGCAGCAAAGTAAGCGGCAGCGAAATAAACAGCAGTAAAATAAGCAGTAGCGAAGTAAGCGGCAGCGAGGTTAATAAAGTATAGCGAGGTAAATAGCAGTAAAGTTTATATTATAAGCAATAATATTTAAGGTTAAAGTTAATAAGTCGGTTTAAATAATTAAAAAAGTTAAATATCAGTTTTAATAATTAAAAAAGGTAAGAGGTCAGTTTAAATAATTAATATAATTTAAAGGTCGGTTTGAGAAATTAGAAGTTTATAATATCTTGTAGTAAGAGCTTAAAGCTTTGTTTAGCGCTTACTTTGCTGGTACAAAATTAAAAACTATATCTTTTGATTTTATAAAGTACATTAGAAATGTTCCGTAGTTTATAAAGCGCACATATTAATTTCGGATCGGCAATATCACATAAAAGTGTGTAAATATAAATCAAAGACACGCACAGATTATAGCAAGCAATGTCACCGCAGGCTCGTCCTTTTATTGTGGACTGCAGAAGTCCAGCGGCAGCGCATCGATTATCTCCCCACTCGTACCAATGACCTCGGGAATCCAAGCCTATAGCGCAGTGGGAGCCTTGGAATATAGCTACTCTCCCCGCGATATTGAAAAGACGTGCAAACCTTTGTAAAACTCGCGGACTTAGGGCGTCTACCAATTACAATCATTGAATATACATCGCTGAAGGTTAGTGGAATATCCACTAGTTCTATTCACCATCAAATTGAGCTACCGAATTTTTGAGGCTCTATATAACCTCGTCTACGAACAAGCAGCTCCAAATTTGCACAATACTACATCCGACGCCAAATTTTCACTTGAGCACCAACCATAACTCCAAACCAACCTGGCATGTCTTCATATCAAGCCCTCTCCTCTCACCCGGCAGAGAAACCAATTTCAAGATGCTACCTTCTGACCATTGCACCGGAAGTGCGAGAGTCGATTTTGAAATTTCTTCTCGTCTCCCCTGACCCGCTTTCGTACCGCTGTCAGCCAACGGAGTGGAATGCGAACGGCGATCATGCACTTATCAAGGCCATGGGACCATGCGTTCAGTGCAACCCCTTGATCATGTCACGATTCGGAACTCCTAATCATGGGGAGCCGTTTATCCGACCTCCACTTGGCATCGCCTCTACTTGCAAGCAGCTCCTCTCTGAGGTACTGTTCATTTATTACAGCAAGAACTCATTTTGCTTCGCAGACACCAATTGTTGTAAGCACAGTGTTTGGAAATGTCAAGGTTACACATACTAATAACAATCTCCTATAGTGTATTTATTCCTCAAGCGAAGTGGTCGCAAGCGAGTCAGTCTTCTCAACGATATTACTTTCAGACCAGAGGAAGTGAAACGCTGGTGCTACAGAATGCCAGTCAGGGAGACCAACATAGTAATGAAGTTGCTTGCTCAATGCGAGCCCTTGAGTAAATTAACTGTCATTGTCCCGTGGGCGTGGGTGGTTGGAGACATTAGCTACATTATCCCTCAACAAGGGGTAGCCAACCTTCTCGGGCTTCGAAGATGCAAGGAAGTTAGAGTACTACTGGAAGGATGGCCTCTCGCAGCAATGGCGCAGTTTCCTGACGACAATTGTCTCCGTCAATTCGAAAAGCTTCTTCACACAGAGCTTTGCACGACCGAGTTAGAGACCAAGAAGGAAAGGGAGGAGGAGTTGGCGAGCAGAAAGGAGGAGAAGGCGGAGGCTGCTGAGGGTAGGAGATCAAGTTTGCGATCGCGGTCCTAGTATTGGAATTGAGGCTCAGCGAAGACTTTGAGGATATTGATTTTCCGATTGGCTTGAGAGCCAGCTCGGGGGGCGGACAGGTGTTCTCTTTTTTTTTGCGCGCGGGGGCTATTGGACAGATACTTTGGTAATTAGACAGCCTTAATATGCAAACCATGCACTGGAACTTAAGGCCTATTGACGCGATTTTGTGGTTAAGTGTCAGGTAACAATCAGCATTACTCAATCCTAACCTGATTCTAGTTTCTGCAAACCGCCTGCGGGTTGCTTCCAAGGTTTGAATAGCAAATCCCGTCTAAGATTTCTTAGTTGACCCTTTTCATTTCGCCAAGTTTGACAAGCAGTTGCAAGTCTCGAAATATGTCAGATAGCTATTTAGAGACTACAGGACGCAGGCAACACCAATCTCTACACGTACCACCGGGCTCTGAGCTCATCCTCACGCTTCAAACCAAACGCAAACTAAAGGCAATAACAAACCTTAGTCTACAAATATCATTTTTGTTCAAGCGTCACATTTATTTAGCAACACCACTGCAAGCAGTAGTAAGCCGCTGGTAATTGTTTGTTCATAAACCCTTGCTCCGCATTCTCTTGAGTATTATATCATATCAAATTTATTAAAAAAAGAACGGGGTTTTGCCTTTGCCGTTTTGCATTGGATCTGTTTCCAGCAATCTGGAATCTATCCATGAACTTGTCTATCACGAGCCAAGACGACTTCAAATTTGATTCCATATAGAACCTAATATATACAGTGTCTGCCCCCTGCCATCTCAATCAGTGAAGAAACTCATCCGCCTCTAACCTTTATATTCTCATGCTGATATGAAAGGCGGCCCTTCCTTCAGCTACATGCCTTCGACCGAAATATAGACGTTGTGCCTGAAACTTGATCGATTCACCATCAATTGGACACAAGATCACTATAGAAGTCAATAAGAAATGCTGAGAGTTCTATGCCAAAGCAGGCTAGTTAACAGATCGCACGCCTGTAGGTATGCCCTGCTATATAAAGACATGAAGTTCTAAACATGCTTGACATTTGAACAAACACGATACATCTGGTACTTTCAACAACAATACCAAAAGTCCAAATCAACTCGACAGCCATACACAACAATGTCATCCCGCAGAACGAGTACCAGAGCTTGGTTAGCCGCTCACCGAGCACCACCCCCAGGCGCGAACAACCACTTTCGCAGCCTACCCCAAGAGGTGCGCGACATGATCTTCGAATACCTCCTACCAAGCCTGACTCCTATTTTGATGGGCGGTCTTGATCCGGAAGAAGATGCGCCTATGGTCGAAGAATCCTTGCGCGAAACATCCAACC
This sequence comes from Lachnellula suecica, assembly GCA_007825345.1. Lineage (NCBI taxonomy): Eukaryota > Fungi > Ascomycota > Leotiomycetes > Helotiales > Lachnaceae > Lachnellula > Lachnellula suecica. The sequence goes on from QGMK01000353.1 coordinate 15,593, forward strand.
TAACTATCAACACTTATCGCAGCATTACATCCATATGCCGACAGTTTCGTGCGGACTCCCAACCATTATACTATGGGGAAAATACATTCGTCTTCCAGAGCGCAAAAGATCGTAAGTTTCTCTTCCTACCTCTCATCTATCCCACTCGCGCTGACGGCACTCAGTGTACGACATGCTCATGGCTATGGGCCGCAACCGCCACTATGTCAAGCACGTCACGTTCAGACTTGCTAGTGGGCTTGCATATACCGGTACTCGACATACTTTCCGCACCACCGAAGTATTGCACTTACTGCGGAGCCAAGGCCTCCAAACTCTGACTTTGGAGTTGGGCTGGAGGCCATACAACCCAACCGAGGCCACAAGTGATGACTTCTCCAAGACTCACGGGATCGAGGCCTTGAGGAAGATAAGGGGTCTCAAATGCTTCTATTTGAGACAGCAAACACTGTCTTCCGAGGATAGGGGGTTCGGCGAAATCGATTTCTTCAAAAAGGAACAAATCCAGGAGTTTGAGGCTGAGTTGAGAGGGGAGATGTGCCTGAAGAAGTGACCACTTCTACAACAAACATACCATGGAGCTGAGAACGGATTGTGAGGAAATTATTGATCCTTGGGATAGACTTTGTCAAGTAAATAAATTGGTATGATGCATTTGTATCTTCACTGGAATCCGAGACTTTAAACCCATCTATTGGCACTTGCAATACATGTTTAACCCTGTGCGATAACATTTATAGGAAGAGGTGAAAGTAGGATCAAGACATTTGAACTTGTAGAAGTCCCAAGTTACGTACAGAGGTTATGATGCTCCGAGGAAGGAAAGCCCCTAAAACACCTATATATATATACATCGTTTATTTACTTACATTGCGTCCTATTCTTTGCTCTTGAAATTTTGACAAGTTAATACGAGATGCTTCGATCACCACGCTAACACCAGAGAGCATAGCGCTGCGCGCAGAAAGGTCTATATAGCCTCGTGAACTTTCAACGGAATTGATACTTTGAACAACCGCAACAGAACCGCTCTTTACCGACAAACACACCAAAACTTCAACTCCATCACTGTTTCTGACAACTTAACCACTATGGCACCACATACTCCAAAGTGCTACCTACTCGAGGCCACTCCCCGCGAGGTACGAGATATGATCCTCAAGTACGTCCTTGCAGAACCTCAAAAGCTCCACCCAGCGATACTTCCACTGGAGGTTCCCCACGACGGATACGATGCAGTGGATCTTAGTCGTCGATACACCATTTTCGACATCGCCAGCACTTGCAAGCAGCTGCGCGCCGAAGCACTGCCAGTATTCTACGGCATGAACAACTTCATGCGGAAGGACACCGCAGATTGTACGTTGCTTCTCCCCGCTTGCACCCTCTGATCTCGCTAACCGCTGCCTAGTATATAGATTCCTCCGTGCCATGCGCGCCGAAGGGCGCCAATACGTCAAGCGAATCGAGTTTCAGCTTTGCAAAGGCTTCGAGCTGGGAGAGCAACGCCCCATGCGCATTGAGGCTATGGGGCTATTGCGCGAATGCCAACGCCTCAACAGTTTGACAATACAAATCTCCAGGGAGACAATTCCGGCTGGTAACACCCAGCAGCTGCTCAACGTGGCTGGCGTAAGCTATTTGAGGAAGATCAGAGGCCTGCAAAATCTCAGTGTCATAGAGAAACCATGGGCAGAATACCCCGAATTTACGACACGCACTCTGCGCTTCACCAAAGCGCGGACTAAGAAGTTCGAGGCAGCTTTGAAAGCAGATATGTGCTCGAAGAAGGAAGACCTCCCGCAGCACCTGGCAAAAAAGTGGAATTCCGATGCAAAGGAGAGTGTGGAGCGAAGAGAGACCTTGAGGCGCGCCCGAATCATTGCCCTCCGACCCGCCGCTGCCATCCCCTCACCATCCCAACAACCACGTGAGCAACCTCCCGTCGCTACGGACATCCAGGGCCACGAGCTGTGGAAGGTGGACCGGATCCTTGACTCCGAGAGAACTGGCAATAACTTTTATTATCTGATTCAATGGGAAGGGTACGGCGAGGACAAGAATTCTTGGGAACCATTATGCAATGTAATATCAGCTGGCGGATCAATGAGAGCGTACCACAGGAAATACTCTAACAAAGTGCGGCCCACTGATAAGGAGAAAAGGTCGGCTAGCAAGCAGGCTGGCAGGGTGATATAGAGTATTGAAGGGCTGCGACGTAGAGAGACCACTAAGCGGGGCTAGAGCATCAAGGAACACAAAGCACTTCAACCAAGTTATATCCATCTTGAACTTTATTTCAAATTTGTGACCAGCAGTGGACCTTTCACCTAGCTAATGACCCACGAATAGATTGTTTGACTATGTGAACTTGAGAGGTGACCACACTAAAAGGTGGGTGAAATCAAGTCCAAACTGTTGAAGTTCTCACGGCTCTGGAAAATGCACAAAGATGAGGGCTGTGATGTTGAACTTTGAAGTCCAGTAAGGAAACAAAGCTTAGATCTATCAATACACCATCTTAAATCCTAGAGCTTTCTAGGCTGCGGTCCATCTGTTTCGAGGGTGGTGTCCCACCTGTGGTTGGGAACGTGACCTGAGATCTAGGTTGTGTATACACCATTTATTCACTACCACTATGCCCTTGCTCAAAGTATTGAGGACTTGACAAAGGCAAGTTAATAGGAGATGTAGTGATCACCATACCAGCACTAGCGTAGCGCTGCTCGCCGAGAGGTGTATATAGGCAGCGTGAACCTCGAACGGAGTTGGAACTTGAACAAACACACCCGATCTGGAATTTTTCAACAACCACCAAAAACAAACAAAAACTTCTTCAAACGATGTCACCACCAATGATGACTGCCAAGGCCACCAGCTCTAAAGTAAAAGCAAGCCCCACTCGTCGACGCACTCGCCCAACCATAGCAGCAACCGCCAATGCTTCCCTCCAAGCAGTGGCTCAGGCTTTACCACCAAGATGTTACCTCCTAACCATTCCTCCCGAAGTGCTCGAGATGATCTTGAAGCTCGTACTCATCACGCCATTCCCGCTCTTGATGTCGACAGTTTCAGCTCAAGCGGCTATTGGAGCTGATGTCGTTCCACCAGTAACGTTGGAAATTGCAAGCACTTGCAAACAACTCCACCATCAATCGCTGTACCTCTTCTACACCAAGAACGATATCGAACTTGGTGACGCAAAGCACTGTAAGTCACGATCTTTATCCTTTTGAAACCACTGCTCCTAATAACTGTTCAGTGTACTATTGGCTTCGCGCCATGGGTAGTAATGGACGACAATATGTCACCAACCTTCGCTTAGACAACTTGGATCCTGGCCCAGTGTGCACCCCATTCCCTAACAAAGCCATGGGGATGCTTGCCCAATGCAAAGGCCTCAAGAAATTGACCATTGCATTGCAGCACTATTATACATGGCGGAATAAAAAGGAGATGTTTCACATCGCTGGTATCCAGAGACTGCGGACGATCAGGGGCCTTGAAGAGCTCAACCTTGAAGTCTGCCGATCTGACGGATTTACAATCTCTCAGCCAATTGCAAAGATCCAGGAACTGGAGGCTTCGCTGAGAAAAGAGGTGTACATGGCAGATGGGGAGCTGGTGGCACAGCAGGCGGACGAACACATTGCGGAGATGAAGGGCAAGTGGCAAAAGAGCTTGAGGCCTCGCGCGCCGCGGAATTGATGATTTAGCACACCTACTCAGTGCTGGTGGTGCAGCTTTTTAGCACAGCGATCTATTCTGTAATTAGCAAATGCATGGATTTTAACACTTGGAGTCTGTTACCTTTTCCGTGTGTAGTTGTGTAAACTTGAAACGTGATAACCATGAGCCTTTACCGCCCCTTCCTCGCTTCCCCATGAAGGGAAGTTGGGACTGACATTTTGAAGTTTTGGCAAGAAAGCTTTCGTGCATTGTCTTGGCGGTCAGGCAAAGCGAAGCTGAGGGGCTTCGAAGTCGTTGCCAGTTGTGAGGTGATGGACGCATCGATTACACCTTTGTGAATGAAGGGAATATTCAATCGCTTATTATGGGTGAATGTAGTGAAACAAGCAAGCAGAGACAGTGAGAACTAGATTCATAAGAACCAAATAAGGCATGTCAGCTTAAGGACACGGGGAGAAGCTATCAGATTCAAGATGGACATACTATTCATTCAACTTTCAACATTCAATGATAGAGCTGGGAGGCAATACATGGCGGCGAGATCTAGATTCACTGTCTCATGTCTCTTATATCTTGCTCCTCTTGACCTCGAACTCTTCAACCTTTCAACTCTTCTCAACGTCAACTTTATTAACTTGTCAACCTCTCAGCGTCTCAGCTATCAGATTATTGCCTTCACGTGCTCCTCAAAACAGCAGAAACAACGCTATTGAAACACGCAAATCATGAAGAGTGGGTGCAATTCCCCATCATTTGATTATCCCTGCCCTCTTACCCCTGGAGATATCCAAGTCAATGGGTTTGCACGAGTTTCAGGACGATCAGAAGCCTCATCGGCTATCACATATCCTGTGGCGTTATGAGCTTTGCAGTTTCTCGAACTAACAACCTGTTCCTAGTGCCCATTCCTAAAATCCTATTAAAACGCGCAATGTCGAGCCCGGACAGTCAACTCGCAGCAGTTACTCCGAAGCCACCGAAATGCTACTTCCTCACTCTCCCGGCCGAAATTCGCAATATGATCTACAAGTACCTCCTCGTCCTGCGCAGTAATGTTGATCCTTTCAAACATGCTATGGCGTTCCTAATGGGTCGTCGCCCGCCGCCTTGGAAGACTTTAGCAATTACGCTTACTTGCAAACAAATCGGCGCCGAAACTGTTCCGATCTATTTTGGAATGAACACCTTTACATTCGACGGTATCTATAACATGGGCGAGTTTCTAAGAAGGATTGGCAATGAGAAGAGACAACTGGTAAGAAGCATCGCCTTTTGCTACAGTGGTCATTCTCGAGTCCCAGGTTTCAAACTCCTCGCAGATTGCGCCAATCTCGAGAGATTAAGCATAGAAACCGATCAAGACACCCTACGTGGATCAAGGCAGCTGAAGGAAGATCGTTCTACCGGCTGTCGAAATATGTGTACAGCCACTGGTCTGACACATTTGTTGAAAGTGAAGGGCTGTAAGGAGGTTACGATGAAACACTTCAATTTAGCATACAGGTTTGTCTCAGAGGAGAGTATCAAGAGGTTTGGAGATTTGCTGAAGAAAGAGCTCTGCCGCAAGCGGGAGGATGGAAAGGTTGCACGCAGCACCATAGGATAAGGGAAGAAGGGCACATTGGCGAGTGCGGCAGCTTAGTAAAAAAGGGGATCGTTCATGGACGAGTGCAGAATACGAGACGAGAAAAAGGCGTACCAGTTGGAAAGGGAACATTACATTCTGGGACTTGATTTCAGCGATTGAAGGGAAGCATGGGAAGGGTGGGACATGCATGGACGGGGCAAAATGTACATTAGAAAGCGAGACAAAATTTCGATGGAGGAGAGCCCTAGGTATCATGAAATTAAGAAGTGGTGAGATATTGACATGCCAAGTTTTTCAAGTGAATAGGAGAGAGCTGGTGGAGGATTCACGACGCTAGTCTCACATATCGTGAGTTTTGCGAGGCCGAGTCTTCTTCCAACTTCAACATTTCGACACCGTAAAGAAAGAATGCCGATCCCCGATCAAACGCAATAAAGCCATCAGTAAGTATTTTGCCCATCTGGTTGAGTATCTCACCCCCAATGGGTGATTTTCCTTCCTGGCAAATAGCTAACAAATGCCAGAGATGGACACCGCAGCCGCAAATCCACCCAAATGCCACTTCCTTGCACTCCCTCCGGAGGTACGCAACTCGATCTACAAATACCTCCTCATCTCCGACAAACCACTCAGGCCACGCTGGGCTCCTCCTGGCCCGATGGGACGACTGTACCTGTCCGAGCACGACTCCAAAGGCCTCAAACAGCCACCGCAAAAGTATCTGGCCATTGCTCGAACATGCAAACAACTCTACGACGAAACCATGCCTGTCTTCTGGGGTGGCAATGTGCTCGACTGCGGCCAAATCGACCAAATGGCCAGATTCCTAGAACATTTTGGGCCGAAGAAATGCCAGCTCATCAGAAGCGTTGCTTTTGACTTCATAGGGCATGAGAGAAGACCAGGCCTTCGCCTTCTTGCCAAATGCTACAATTTGGAGACCTTGCATGTTGAGGTTGCAGATGCGATACTGGCAGATAGAGGAAGGTATGGAAGAGATGCTGACCTCTTCGGCGCTACCGGCTTCGACGAGTTGCTAGAGATTAGAGGCTGTAAGGAAGCCACGGCTTCTTTCGTTCCGTGTGATATTCGAGACAAAGACACCTTATCGGAAGCGGATATCAGAAGATTTCGGAGTACATTGAAAAGAGTGCTTTGCCGCGAGAGAACGGAGGGGGAAAGGAGGAGACAGAGGGGACTGGGGAAGAAGACAATCAAGGCAGCAAAGGCGGAAGCAGAGAGGGTAAAGCGCAAGATAGAAAAGCCGGAGGAGAAGGCAATGGAGGCAGCGAAGGTGGAAGCGGCCGGAAAGGTGGAAGCGGTCGGAGAAAAGCGCAAGATGAGGGAATTGAAAAAGAAAGAGCGGGCAGAGACGATGAAAGCGGAGTGGGAAATGTTTAAGATAAAGGAACAGGAGAGGAGGGCAGTTAAGGCAGCAAAGGTGGAAGCGGAGGAGCTCAAGTGCAGGATTAGGGAACTGGGAATTCAGATGATGGAGGCCGCGAGGGTGAAGCGCCGGCTGGAAAGCTCAAGCTGAGGGGGTTGAAGATGAAGACAGTTGAGGCAGCGAAAGGGAAACGCAGGGAAGGATTGCTGCGGACGAAGACAATAAAGGCATTAGTCATGTGGGTTGACTTGAGACAGAATTCATCAGTTGGTATGCTAGGATAAGATCTCTTGGGTTGAGCCTTGGTCGCGGTGGTTCGGAAGCAGACTTAGGCATGGAAATGAATGGCGAGGAAGGAGAGATGAGGAGCGGCTATGTACCATTGCAAAAATTGGCCCAAATCACAAATGATAGCAATTCTATATTTCCATGAGTGATGATAGTACATTCGACACTGTATAAACAAAATAGAACCAAATATAAACTCAAAATCTAACATCAAAGAATCGCTGTGCATAACATGAAGATATACTTTACCTTGCACCCCAGGCACACAGCGTGCAACTCGAAACTTCCATGTTCTGTAAACTAACCAAGCATTATCATTTCCGCCTGTAAACGTTTTACGTCATATGAAAGATTTATGCCCCTGTGAGAGCCATAATTACCCCAAGGAGCAGATCTAACCTTCCGGTCAGGCATTGTGAGGAGCATACCAATACCGCCGCATAGTTCGTGAGTCCAAGGATGTCGTAAATAGCTTTCTTTGGAGGTTGATCAGTCAAACTGCGTCTTTTAAATATCTCAAAGGTTCTGAGACATTACAATCACTCACCGTCTGCTGTTAATGATCTTTGATGGTCAGCGCCCAGCCTCACAGGAGGCACACACAGCTGCCTCCAACATCAAAGGAGGCATATTATTACTGTATTGATCCGAAAACAAAGCTATAACAAAGTCCCATATCTAGTGAGACATTTATATGATCTTACTTTCAGATCAATGCGGTAATTATATCTTCGTTATCTGCGCCCAGCCTCACGGTTGCCTCTAACATTAAATGAGGCATATTATCAGGCGGTAAGTAACCCGACAGAGCGGTACAAGTCTAGCTCAGCCTTCCTCTGCTTCTTCTCTAACACCACTCGCAACTTTGACTTCTTCGAAAACAAACGTACAAGACCGCGGACATATATCGTCGTATGTCCCGCAATACAGAGCGGTTTTAAATGTTCCAGAACTTGTGAGACATTAAAAAGCGACCCCAAATCTCCCCCGCCACGGAATAAGCTCCCGCTTCCTACGCGATAACCGATCAGCACAGTCCGCCTGTCTCCGCCCTCGCCTTACGGTAACGCAGCTGCTCAGCTCCCGCCTTCAGGACCACCATGCCTGCATTGCCAAACAACAAGACCAGACGCAAGGGAGTGACGCCGCAGAAGAAGCCCAACAAGGACCATGTGTGGCAGCGTACCCTTGATATTATGGGTTTGGAACCGTTGAACGCCAGCAGCAGCACCGTCAATACTGATATTGATATTGGCTCTGGCAGTGGAGCTGCAACCAACAGCTCTCCACCGTCTACAGCTGCAGCGCCCATGGCAGCCCCAACCTCCGAGAAGAAGACGCTGACCTTCTTGGATCTCCCGGTTGAGGCCCAGAAAGACATCTTTGAGCACGTAAGTAACCTCTATATGTACCCTCAAGCTGTTGTATTATGCGGGGCGAATACTGTACTGGACCAAAGCTGACAGCTCCCCCATTTAGTCCACAACCACCGACCTCCTTGCCCTCTGCCTGGTCTCGAAGCACTTCCGCGATCTTGCCGCAGAGCAGCTGTATCGAAAGTTCGAGGTAGTCTTCCCCGACGACTCCGACAATGGCGCAGGCTCCTCGACAGATGCGCTGGCTGGTGGGCTGGAGACCCTGGTTACCAGCGACTACGACTATGCTAGATACTTGAAGGACATCGTCCTGGAACCTATGAACGTTGGGGACAAGGGAGAACGGGCATATCGGTATTACACGTACGATTCGAGCTGCGGGAAGTTCATGAATACGCTGTTCCTCATGACATTGCGCAAGGCTAGGACGCTGGAAACATTCAAGTTGGTCCTGACCTCCGCAAGAGAAAGCTATATGCTGACAAGACCTGCAGATGGGACATCCGCGTGGAGATCAGCCGTCCAGTATTCAAGGCATTGCACCAGCTTGGAACCCTCCAACACCTCCATCTACGTATGCAAGCCGGTCATTCTATGTATGAAGTACCCCTACAGCCCAGCGGTACTCCTCCATATGATGGCAGCACTGGAACACCTCTTATCATCCTCCCGCCTCCTCCCTCGATGGGTCCACCGCCTGGATTTGGCCCACCTCCCCACAACCCCCCCTCGCTCTCCGTAACGTACCCCTCGACTAGCTGGAACCTCTTCCCAAGCGGCTACAAATATGCCGCTAAACATCAACAAAAGACCACTAAATCTATACTGCCCAGCGTCAAGAACAACCCGCCTACCATCGGTGGGTTTAAACATTTGAAGACACTGTCGGTACTGGATATGGATACATTAGACTACGTAGACGAAATACGAGATGGCATTCGGAATTGCTCCTCGACACTCACCAGCCTTACCTTGTCATTCTCAGAGACATTAGCCAACAAATCTCGAAAACCGCCTCCAGAAGTACACTCTGATGACGATTCCGAAGCCGAGGACGAATTTGGGCAGCTGATCCCACCTCCGGGACCTGGTGCAGCGGGTGCAGCTACAAGCAACTCCGAACTGAACGGCATGTCAAAGGTTCTTCAAGCGCAGTATGAGAAGAGGAAACAAGACGATGTTCTGTGGACGATATTTGGTCTGCAAACGAACAAGAAGCCGAATGTTGTAGCGGCGAAGTCCGAGCCTGATGCCTCTCCAGCATCTAAGCTAAAAAATGGGGACGAAAACAAGCTTATGTTTCTGCAAACTTTTGGAGTACTTGTACAGAGGCTCATGCAGGAAATCAAGCCAGGCAGTTTCAATTCGCCTGAAGGGAAGAAAATTACGGAAATGCTCAGGACCGCAGGAAGAATGTATGTGGATCTGGTCAACAAGACGAACAAAGCATCGCAATCTGGAAGTAGCTCCAAAGAAACTCCAACATCTTCAACTATAAGCGCAGACGGCATGTCGGAAGACAACGTAGTTATGAGCGGTGGTGCTGATGCTAATGACGAGCCGGGCCTCTTCGATGAAGATCCCAAGAAAAAGATCGTCTCCGAGTCGGACCCGGAAGTTGCGAATCCTGAGGATATCGACATTGAAGAGCCTGAAGGAGAGCTTGCCATTGAATTTGACGATGCTGTTGATACTGGCCCCGAAGCTGACTCCTCTAATGAGAACCCCCCAGAAATGGCAGAAATTCACGAGCCTGTCGATGCCGAGGAATCAAATATTGAGGCTGCCGAAGGGCCTCTAGCAAACCAGTCCTCAGACACTGCCGACCTGGTGAACAAGCTTCAACTCCACGAGCAAATCGCTGCATTGGTGACCTCTCACACTGAAATTCAGCATGAATCAATGAGGCTGAGGAAGCACATGGTGTATTTACAAGACAAAATGGCGCAGCCAGATCCATCACCTGCTGATTTCCAGGCTTTGGTCGAAGCTGAAGCACAGTTCAGGCAGGTGTCTGTTCGCGTGAACAAGCTTCGTGATGACATGGAAGCACTGAACGAACTGGTTGATGACGTTGGGCTGGAAACTCGGTCTGAAGCTTTGGTTAAAAGTCTGGGGGAAGAAAGCGCTAGGATCAGTGAATACGTGCGTGCTACAAGAGGGCTTACTCTCGACACTCTTGCTATCTATTTGATTCCCGTCAGAGCTGTTGTGCTGAACTCCGCCATCGATCTTCACGCTCTTCGAAGTCTGACCCTCCTCAATGTTGGTCCGCAAGCTGGAATCTGGAACCTTCTCTACAAAGAAAACAAAACCGCTCCTCTGCCGCTGAGCAAGATTTTCAGTGACAACGTCACGATATCGTTCTTACAGTGTGTTTCCGAGCTGGAAGTGGTGACAGAACTACTATTACTGGAGAAGCAGAAGGGACGGGTCGAAAGCACAGCAGCGAAGACTACTGTAACAATCGACTTCATCCGCAAGAGTGTTTTGAAGAAGCACGCTGGCACGCTGAAGGTTTTGATGATAAAGAACGATTCAAGTGCTGAGTGGGACCTGAACGTCAAAACTGTAATGCTGCTATGCCATCGTGCGAAACAACTGGAAGAGCTGTCCGTCAGTTTCCCAATTAAGACCATGGTAAAAACTCCAATCATAATCCCTAGACCTGTAGCTAACATCTTCAGCACTGCCTCCTCCAAGCCATGCCTGGACTTACCTCCCTCCGGGCACTCCACTGCATCCAATTCCGCACCGACGACCGCTGCTCCTGGGCCATCCGCGAATGGAAAAAGTTCACCGCCGACGCCGTCGCACACAATCCATCTATGGCCCTCGAATACCTCGCCCTCGACCAATCCGTCGACCGCCTCGTCCGCCGCTCCAAACCCAAGACGAAGGCCGACAAGAAAGGCAAAGGCAAGGCTTCCAGCGTCGCATCAACCTTCGCCGATATCATCAAAGGCCTCGACGGTAAATATTCAGATGACAGCGTCGGCGGCCCGTATACCCCAGGCCCGAACTACGACTGGCTAGCCACCAGCTCAGACGAGGAAGCGGACGCTATGAGCTACGTCGGCAAGTTGGGCTTGCGCATCGAGACCATCGAGAACATCCGCTTCGGCGACATTACGGGTGTGCGCATCTTCGAGAAGGACGTTATTGGCGGTCGTCTCTAAAAAGAAAATCCTGACATATATCTGCGTTTCGGGTGTTTGGGGCTCAACGACGCGAAATGACTTGACTTGATACGATACCTATTTGTTTGTCCCTTTTTTTTTCATTTGAGCGAGCGCGCGAGTGGGGAAATATAGGGTGGGATGGATGGGCGTATACGAGATATGGGAAATAAGTTAATGCATGCTTTGACTCGTATTTGCGGTGCGTGAATCTTTCACTGCTACAAAGACTTTCAGCTTCTTTGCTTAATTATATCGCTTATCTTCTTTTCACCTAGGTAAATACCTCCGTTTTATACTCTTTTAAGCTTTATCCTCTTTATTTCACCCCTCCGAACTTCAA
>QGMK01000354.1:0-27445 GCA_007825345.1 Lachnellula suecica
TCACCTCCTCAAACCTACCCGGGTCTATGGATCCCTCCCGCGACAGTCCCCAAGCATCATGGACCATCGTATACAGCTTAACAACCGCCTTCCTATTACCCTCCTCACGCGCATACATCGCCATCTCCTCCAGACTGAAGCGCACAGGACACGGCCCCTTGCCCGGACACAGCTCCCCCCATCGATCCACAATGCGCATCAGCGCGCGCTGGAAGAAAAACACGTCGCGCTTCTCCCACACGCTCTGCACGATAGCCGCCGGCTTCAAGCGCACATCGTCGTCGTTATGCAGCGCCAAAGCAACGAAGTGCCTCACATTCTTCTTACTCGTCATGTCAATGTAATGCCTGTGGATCATCTCGAGGGCTATGTTATCATCGATGTACTTCTTTATGTGCGGTTCCAGGCTCGAGTAGTTGGCGGGGCGTTTGGGCAGCGTGTGCGGGTCTATGGGCTCTGAATCCCGGAACAGGGGCGGGACGCTGCATTTGGCGAAGAAAGGGAGGATGGACGCGGATTGCCAGTCCAGGATCCGCGTTATCTTTTTTGAGACGGGGTCCACGAATACGTTGTTGGAATGGAGGTCTGTATGCCACAGTGTAGGCGAGTGGGCATCCTCAGCTTCTTCCGGGGGCGCCATTGCCGGGACCAGTTTGAGATAGTGATCCAGAAGGTCGAGCATTCTGTCCGGGGACTCAGGCTCAGTGAGTGAGAGAGCGGGAACTATGCGCGGGCGACCATGCTCTTTGATGAACTTGATTTCATTCTTGGCCACTTCAGTAGCAACTCCGTACGAGCCCTCAACTACCTGTCGTTAAGCTCAGAACAGTAGATATGCGTTTATCAACTCACAAGGTCCTCGATTCAAATCCATGCCCTCCTTTTCACCTTTCCACAGCTCCCTCGCAACAAGAGGCCCCATGGTAAACCGCTTCCGAAAGGCTAGCGGCATCGGCGTGATGGTTTCAAGAGCCTCACTTCCCGGTATATCCTTCCTGAAATAAATACAGCCTGATTTCGCAAACAGTATAGACGCGAGCTTCCACTCGACCTCCACAATGCTTCGCATAAGCGGGAATCTGCGCTCCAGCGGCCACGCAGCCAGGTCTGGCCAGAAGTTTGAAAGCGGCTTGCCGGGCGCTTTCTCCTCGATGATGTATTCCGCCCCGACGGGGTTGTTGCGATCCGCAGACCAGGCGAGGATTTGGGGAATTGGGAGATCTAATGCCTCACGAAGCTGAGATTATTAGCAGCATCCGTTTGAATTTATCGCCTTCGAGCCATGTACTTACAAAAGTTCGAGTAGCAACTTCTGACGCCGTGGTGTAGAACGCAGGCCCGGCCGACGGGTTGGGAAGCTTCGCAAAGATCTCCACGCCGTTATCCATTTCCAGCAAAAGCGCCTTATTGCTAAACCCTTCTTTGCACCTCAGCACCTTCGTACCTACAAATCCTCCAAGTTAGTTACAAATAACCATAGCAGGAGCTAGAATAACGTACAACGGGTAGCACCAGTGCCAGAGACAGCCGCCACAGCAGCCTTAAGCAGTTCTTGGACATTGAACTTGAGATACCTCTCCGCCAGACGTCTTTCCTCATCGTACCTGTAATCACTTGGTGAGTAATCCAATCTAGAGCGGGCAGCGGACGAACACCCAGCGATGGCTTGTGTGTTTGAACAGGTCTTCTTCCGCTATACCGTCTACAACTACACCTCTATATCAGAACTTATCCCACTATCCAGAGGTGGATTTTCAAAATTACCAATGCCGTCATTCCCCACGGCGCTGAGGATAGGCTTTGCCGTCGCAGTCGCCATGTTTCTTCGAATAGCCGGCTCGGAAGCCCAAATTGCTTGTCGTGTATACGGGCGAGTTGTAAGCTTTTGTACGCTGTGCTAGTGAAGCTGCTGATAGTATCGCGGAAAGCAACGCATGTTTTCTGAAGTCGAGTGAGATCTGTGAGCGGCAAAATGCAGTTGTGGCGCTCCCCCGCTCCGGCCCCTTCCCCCTGGTTGCTGCATGTCAGCAGTGCATGCAGCATGCTGTTGCTAGCTTAGCGAGCTTAAGTATATAGTACCTTTCCCGTCCGTAGAGAAGAACATATTGCATGCATAGAAGTTGACTCTTCAGCTCCAAAAGCTTTAGGCTTTGTTTTCAAAACGAGGCGCATAGCCAGTAAAACCCTCTGGCCAAACTCACCGTCTCAATGGAAGAAAGTCCTTTACATTCAGGCTGGGGGTAGTGTATTACTGTAAGTGGAATAAACCTATCCGTTCAATCTCAGATAAGTCTGAATGATTGGAGCTTAACCCCGCGAGCCTCCAACGCCGTTGGAGACAGTCTCGGATCGTAGTTCACCACCTCATCGGTTTCCAGATTCCTGAATCTTTCAAAAATGGCCGGATCCTCAGCGCGTCTTCCATACGTCGCTCGCTCCCAGTTCCACGGCAGCGGCTCTAAGCGCGGATCCTCCAGCGTCTCCTCGCCACTTCCGGTGTCAATGAACCGCTGGGTTGGTCTACCCAAAGCATCTCCTTTTATGATTGTCTCCCAATGGTTTGGAAGTGGCCCGAGGAAGCCAGTTAGATCTGCGAGGCCGTGTACGTAGCATTCTCCAACGACTTGGAACGAACCAGAAGCAGTTTGACGCAAGACCATTGGGGCGTAGGTGCCTAAGAGGAGACATATTGCATCGGCTGGTAAAAGAGTCAGTTCGCTTTCCTAGTCGAAGCAGGTCTGACTTACCGACTTGAGCTCCAGCTGGGGCTGTGCCAATGTGGCCATCGTCAGTAGTAAAAAAGCGGCGGCCGCGAATCTTCTGTATGGTGTTGGCTGTTTCTCTCTCGGCGTATATCGGATCATCCTTCGACGCTGCAGTCAGGCGCAGGATCTTACGGAGCATCTCGGCCCATTCTGAGACGTTCAGAAAGTGCGTATACGGGTGTCGTTCTCTAGTGCGATTCATGCAGAGCGTCAGGGCAAAGGCCTCCTCCATGCTCTCACCAGTAGCGTAAGTACTTTCGTCCGGCAAATGGTGGAACCAGTCTCCAACCGCGAGCAACGTCTCCTCTTCTACCTTTGATGCTACCCCGCTAACGGATTTGATCGTGGTATACTGTTTGCCGATAACTTCGAGGATTTCTGGTTCCATGTAGGTAAACCATGCGCGTGAGATTCCCGCGGATAACTGCTCGCTCAATATCGGAGCTGCGAACTCTGTCTTGGACCAGTCTGGAACCCACGATGGTCCTCCGATGTTACGGCTGGCAAGATCACAATGCTTTAGGAGTTCCAACCGCTTTGTGGTATTCAAGTGCGTCAAAAACGCCTCCTTATACACATCCTCAACGGGTCGTAAATAGTCAACTATGATATTGGAGCTGAAGTATGCAGGCGTGATGCCTAAGAGCCCATAGATTTTATCCCGTGGATTAACACAGCCTTTGCTTCGACTGATATCCAAGATGTTGCTGAGTGAGTGGCTCGCAGCGTCATGTTTGAGGAAGACGATATGCCGGCACCGCTCCCGAAACCACATCGAAGGCGAGCTGTCCTTATTGTGAAGACAAAGCACCGCCATCCAGAAAGAGTTCCACGATATCGTACTACTGCCACATTGGAGAAGCACATTTTGTCCACCTAGCTTGACTTCTTGCCAGCACCAAATCCTATAGAACCACTCGCGTTCAACGAAGTCGATCAAAGCCTGCCAAGTCGGCTGATTGAAAGACGGGATGTGGTCATTCCTCCATAGTTGAGGCTCCGTGGCATTAGGTGCGGCAATGATTCGGCCGCTTTTCGTTGCTTTAAGTTGCTGCCCGACATGCTGCAATGTTGCGAATGCATGCTTGCTGTTGTTTGATTCCATACCAAGCCATGCTATCACTCGACGAGCGAGTGTGTAGATATCCGTCATTCTCTTCACTTGCTCATTGCGTTCCTCGATGTCTTCTTGATTGATACATATGGCGTCGATCCATAAGATCCGAATCTCATTGCGGTGCCGCAAGCAGCGGAGCGCAGAGGCTAGGTTCGAACGCAGGCCCAGCGTCGCGAAAGTCTCATCAATCGTATGAGAACCCTCAATCTGCACTTGGGCGAGCTCACATATATCATTATCTCCCCAGGTATATGACAAAGCCTCATATCGCGGGTGGTACTCTGGAGTCTCCTCTAGAGGTGGTTCAACCGTTGGGATAGGATGCGTCTCGCCAGTGACGACGTCGAACATCATAATTTCGCCGTCTTCGGTTTCCTCAATTGCCCAGGGCCACGATACCAAGGACCTGAGAGAGTCAACTTGGATCTTCTCCTCCTTCGACGGAGACATGGGAGGCACCGGGGACGGTGAGTGGAGGATGCGGATCTTGATAGGGTCTTTGAACTCCCCTGGCAAGAGATGAACAAGGCGGATCTCCTGCAGCTCACCTCGGAGCGGCTGGTATGGGTAGGACTCCATTGCACGGTGGCCAGTGATCAAATACTGTACTATGTTATTATTTGTAGGTTTGGTTTCAGCTCGTCGTCGAGATCCAAGCTTGTGGCTGTAGAGTAGAATTGTGGCTGTGCTCCGTCTCAACTTGGTTGTCTCTGCGTGCCGACGGAACATAGAGGTAGGCCTCTCTACCGCGGAAGCATAATTGTTCAATGGATGAATGATGTGCAGTGTCACGTTCCGCCATTTTAGTTTTGTAACACAAGAACTTATGGACCAGACGAGGGGCGGTTGGTACCTCCGATAAGTGGAGGAACTACCTCTAGCGATCATCATCAAGTTGGGGGTGCTAGACAAAACAACTGAGCAGATCATGAATTGAAATCCAGATATTTTCAAGATTTAGGGTGGAATGTTGCCATGAGTCGTTCCAGTTAACCTCCCAGTCATAATGGGGCGCCCTCCGGTTCCTCTTCCAAATAATACAACAACATGTTCAACATATCACATACCCGCAATCGTCATTTCCCTGTCCAATGTATCCTTCACAAGCTTATCCCTAGCCGCCATCTTAGCCTTCCTGGCCTGCTCATCAGCCTCGACTTTTGCGCAAGTTGAGTTTCGCGTATGCTGTGCAATCATTAGACACGTTCCAAAATCGAGAACAAACACTTACATTTGCGAGGCGCGGCGCTGTGGTATATCCTTTCCCACAAACTCCACATTTGAACGGCTTTTCAGAGGTGGCATCTACGGCATTAGGCGCAGACTTTCCTGGTGGGATGGTCTGAGCCTCTGAGAGCTTATCGAGGTGTGTAAGATCGCCATTTTCTGGTAGAAAGCTTTCGTATCCGACGGCTTGGAGTTCATCATGTTCGTCTCGTTCGATGGATGGCAGAATCGCATCTTTTGGCACCCCTCCACGTGTCGGCTTTGCAGTGGATCGGGTACGGCTGCCGATGTTGGTAGAACCTGAGTTTGCTTTTTGCAGGCGTTCTGTAGATGTGTTCTCGGGCCTTGGCCACTGGCCATCAGTGAAGTATTTCGGAGCCGCCTTGTGGCGGATAGGGGTCTCGTTCTCTTTGTTGGCATTCTCATTCACGTATCGAAGTGAACGCTTGTCTACCTTGCCCGAGGAAGTTATGCGATACCCGTTAGGATCATTCTTCCTGTCCAAGTTCAAGATGTAGTATTGTCCTCCGTTTTTTCTAACCCAAGCCGCACCATCCGGGATGTCCTCCGGTGGTGATGCCGTTGATGACTTGGGTATATGAACCATGGAAGTAACCTTCCTTAGAAACGCCGGCCTAGGACGATCCGGAAGATCCTCCAATGGCACCGTTGGTGGCTTGGGCATGTCACTCATGGAAGCCACCCTCCTGAGACTATCTTTCCGAGGTCTACCGCGAGTTGGCTTCAAAGTCAAAGCCGGCGCATTGTTGGGGACGATTCCCGAGGACGGCGGACAGTCAACGTCATCGTTGTCATTGGAGTCGTGAAACTGGCCCGGCTCAGTGTGTTCGCCAAGTATTGGGGAGGTTCCACGCTCGGAAGAGGGTATTTCCATCACCTCATATTCTGGCGAAAGAAACCGGACCTGAGATTGTCCAGGCCCATTTCTTTCGTTCTGTGAAGAGGCCTCGATTTTTGCTTTCTGCGACACTCTTCTTCGTTTTGTTGGGAGAGATGATTCCAGCACTGTTTCAGATGCCGGAGCAGTTGAAGAAGATCGCTCATTCTCGCCACGTTTCCGCTTCTTATAAGGGCCTCTCCTGGAAGTGCCAAGAGAAAGATCTCCAGAGTCTTCGGGTTGAACAAAAATCTCAACACACGGAATGCTTTTTCCAGGCTGTGGCATGACTCGGGTGCCTTTCGAAACTTCTTTGTTATCTGACGTTGAAAGTGGAGGAGCCTGATCGACTGCTTCTTCGACGAAGTTGAGCCGGTTCTGCAATGCTTGAATCTCAAGTTTCAAGTTCCCGACCTCGGGGGATGTTTGCTGGAGTGCTGTCGAATCTGTGCGTTTCGACATCTGGCTCCTCATTTGCAGGATTTCCATCTTCAAGTCGTCCACTTCATTCGCCTTTGCGCTAACTTGCAGCATATCGGAAATGATAATGTCAATGTCTCTGCTGATGGACTCTCCGCTCTTGCCACGAAATTCCGGGTTATCTATTGCACTGACATGCTCTTGTACTTGTCTCAAGTCCCTTGAGACTTTGAGTAGAGACTCACCATCCTGGGTTTGTCGTTGCAGGAGCTCGCGATTTGTCGCCAAATCAGATCGAACTTCTGTCATGAAACTTCTGAACGTCTGCATCTCGCCTTCTAAGTGGTATAGGGTCTCGGAAACCCGTTTAATGTCTTTCTGCTGGGTACTAATGGCATCCTGTGCCCATGATTTGAAGACGGAAAGATCTTGGACCGGCTCCATTCTACTCGGTGGTGGCGGCATGCTCCCAAACTTGTCATTTACATTGGTCTCGAGTGGTGAAGTTGAAGTCTTGTGACTAAAGGGTTGTACGGTAGATGCACGTTTGATAATAGGCGGTTTCTGAGTGCCAGACTTGCTCAGAGACAAGGTTCTTTTGATGATGGGCTGAACAGTCTCGCCGGATGATTCTGAAATCATAGAGACTTCGCGCATCCTCAAGATGATATGATCCCTATCGCAGTAGTTAGATTTGTAGTTCCAAAACTCCACAAGTCGAATATCGCACTTGTCTAAAAGGTGACCCTCAGGGGCACTGTGACAACGGAGCCCAAGGTCCAAGTGACATTTTTTGCATATTAAATTCTGCAGCACACTATAAAATTTCTGGTCAGCATCTTTCAGGGCAAATGAAGCGTATTGGCCTTACCAATTTTCGACTGGAGACCCCGGCGGGCTTGCAAATGGTTCGCCGATTACTTCAACTCCGGGGGTGCTTGTAAACATGGGATATACAGGGTTGATGTAAGATTTCCCGATACCGTTCCACGCGTTATGAAAATTACCTAGCTTTGCCTTGCAGCCGTTGCAGTAGCAGACGATGGCCTCCATACTGTCGTGCTGGCGGATACTTGGGTCGAATGCTAGAGTTGCTTGATATTAGACAAAAATGGTTGGCAATGGTGTGGAGATTGCCACCCTGCTATCTGTCCGTAATGGAGAACGCTCGTTGTATTATAGGAAGGAATATCCTGGCTGGTTGCAGGTGGCTCTTTCCCTGTGAAAATGGTGTCACGCGTGGAAAGCTCGAGGCGTGTTTTTTCGTGTCAGGGTCGCGTGCAGGGGACCAATTTTTGTCTTTGCATGTTGAAAAGAAATGGATGCTATTTCGGGAGCAAAGGCATTTATTGAATCAGGACTTTATTTGCATCAATTCAATCCATTTACTCTTCCAGTCGAAGATCATAAAAATTGACATCTGTTGTTCTAAAAAGGAGTCGACGCAGCCTTGTCCCTCGCTTAATTTCATTGGCTAGCCTCGTCTGAAAACTTGGTCCCCATCCAGGGAAATCTTCAAGAGCTTCAAGTCCTTCCATATATCCACCTCCACAATGACTTCCACCCACGAAGAGGTCATTGACGACTTCCAGCCTCCCTCCATTATGTCTGAACCTGCCAACAAGAAGCGCAAGCTTTCCGCAGGGACCGCTGAAGAGACTGGTATGAGCGCCGTGCCACTGTTCCTCAGCAAACCCGAATTGCCAGAGTTCAATCTGACGTCTGCAAGCCGCCCCAGCGACACACCCGCATTGGTCAAGTTCGATATTGGCGGTTCAAATGATGGCGGAGAGTGGCAGACGGTTGAACACCGCAGCAAGAAGACGAAGAAGATACCAAAGGCGCATTCGGGCAACTACCCCGCCATCGAGTTTTCTAAGGAGTCGAGACTTCAGTCCCAGATCAAGCTCAGCGATTTGCAGAACTTAATACTATACATACTCACAGATAGTCCTTCACCTCAATTCGTATCGGTGCGCCACAGACGCGAGATCCGAAAGGTCGTTGTACTCATGGTCCCCGGCCTGGAGAGGACTATGTTTGGATCGAAAGTCAAGGCAGACAAGAGGGAAAAGGCCGAAAGTAAAAGATCTCGCGGCCGCGACTGGGTTTCTCCCGATGAATATTATCCCGCCACACTCTATGCGGACGAGCTGCCTGAATCGTTGAAGCCCTTCGCGGATATGTTTCCACATCTTTGGCCAGTCAGGGCACCAGGCGATGAGAAGTTCGGCAAGATGCACTCGCCTCTACATGCAATTCTCACGGCGCCGACACCGAAAACCAAGGAAGAGAAGGATTCTTCTAAAAACAAGAACAAGAATGGCGGTGCCAGTCTAGCAAAAGAACCTCAAGGCTGGAAGAATAATCGAACTCGAATTGCAGAGTTTGTGCACTTACCGGAAGAACTCATCGAAAGCGAATACGTTCTCCATCCTGCCGCATACAGTGAAGAAGCCGATAAGGATGGGTTGATGGAAAACCGACGCTCTGCTGAGGTCTCTCCAGAACATGGATGGGTCGATACTTTGGTTAAGCATTTTGATGATGGCACTCCGCCGGAGTCAGAGATCGAGTCTGGCAGCTTGACGGCTGGTCGAGAAATCCTGGCAATGGATTGCGAAATGTGTATGACAGGAGAGGGCGAGTTCTCACTAACACGGATAAGTATCGTGGGCTGGGACGGTTCTGTGATCTTGGATGAGCTTGTGAAACCGGATAAGCCCATTACAAACTATCTGACACAGTAATTTATACCCCCTGTTTCCAATAGTCTTTTTATTAACCTCTATAGATATTCTGGAATCACAGAGATGATGCTTGCTCCAGTCACGACAACTTTACCCGACATACAAAAAAGACTTCTCGACATCCTCCACCCACGTACTATTCTCATTGGCCACTCTCTGAATTCTGACCTGAATGCCCTTAAAATTACCCACCCATTCATCATCGACACCTCTATTATATTCCCTCATCCTCGAGGACCGCCTCTTAAGTCGTCCCTGAAATGGCTTGCAAAGAAATACCTCAACAGAGAAATCCAGAAAGGACATGGCACAACCGGCCCAGGCGCTGGCCACGATTCCATTGAGGACGCCAAAACTTGTCTCGATTTGGTAAAGCAGAAATGTGAGAAAGGTAAGGAGTGGGGCACCGGTGATTCGACCGGGGAAAATCTTTTCAAGCGCATCGCTAGAACTGGTGTCCGATACAAGAACCAGGGAGGAACAGCAATTCCGAGTCCATTAAGTGGAAAGACCAGCGCGATGGTAGATTGGGGTGAGCCGAAGAAAGGACCCGGCGCAGCGTCAACTTTTCCTATCGGGTGCCATAGCGACGAAGAAGTCATGCAAGGAGTCATTCGGGCCGCCGTGGGCGATCCAGATGGAAAAGAGATTCAAGGAGGAGGTCTCGATTTTGTGTGGGGCAGATTTAGAGAGCTGGAGGCGCTGAAGGGATGGTGGAACAACAACAAGCAAACAAATTCTGAGAGCGCCAAAAGCGATACTCCCAAGAGCGAAGCTCCGGCCGAAGTAAAAGACGCAGATGATACGACGACTACTATCAACGTCACTCCTACAGATGCTGCAGCAACCTCATCTCTTCCTCCCCCAACTACCTTGGACCAAAACACGCCCATCGACGTCGCCGCCGCCGATCTCACCAACCGCATTCACAAGATCTACGATGCCCTACCCCCATGTACTGCGTTCATCGTCTACAGCGGCTCCGGCGACCCTCGCGAAATGAACAGATTGCAAGCTATGCAGATGCAATTCAAGCGAGAATACAAGGTCAAGAAATGGGATGAATTGAGCGTTAAGTGGACGGATACCGAAGAGCAGGCTCTGAAGAGAGCTGCGAGGATTGCGAGGGATGGGATCGGATTTATGACCGTTAAGTGAACGGGAACGTGGTAATTCGACACTAGCTAGTGTGCTGTGTCTTGCATATACCTACCTCATTTTGCTCAACTCATGAGCTACGAGAAGTCCGTAGACTAGGAGCTATAGTAACCACATGATAGATGTCTGTGCTGGATAGAATAATGTGAATTTAGATCACAGAAGGCTCCCATGTTTTGAGCAGAAGTTTATTTGATTTCCCCGTTTTCATGCCGTCACTATTCAAACCAGGATTTTGCTGATACCTAACAAAGCTTTGTGTTGAACTGACATAGCAGTAAGAGCATGCAGCATTGCAGACTGCCCAAGATGATTGTAACCTTGGGTTCCGTGACCGATACGTGGAGAAGGTGGTAGGATAGACCTTTTCTGCAGGAGGCTTCGGACTTGTCCCAGGGAGAAGAGATCGAATGAATGTGAGGGGCAAAAGCCGGCTTTTAGACACAGGAGGCAGTCTGAGGACAGGCATGTTGAGAGTTGTTTCTACCTTGAGCTTAGTCTTTCGTTATTGTTTTCCTTGTCATTTTTATATTGCGATTGTCAGTTTGGATAAACTTTACATGTGCCACTAAAAGTATACCTACTTTTAGTGCGTTTGGGTCTGAAGGGGGAAAAGTACACGGCGAGCAATCCTGCATGCTCTTACAGCGTTTCCACTTCCGTATTTGGAAAGTGTTCCAGTAAACTCGAGGCGGATCATGTGACAATTCACACAACTACCTATCTTGAAATTCACCAGACGACAGTTGCAAACAGTACCAGGTGCAGCTACGGGCGCCAGTTCACGCTGTCCTGTCACGCCAAGTCAATTGCTAACCTTCCTTTTGCAAATTACTTGCTATACAACAACAAAGCAACTTCTTGCACTCGTCATCGGTCCACGATGGCTGACCATGTAAGTCCACACGTCTGAAAGCTTCTTGTGGTTGACAGGTATACTAACAGTACACAGTCATCTGAGAAGCCAGCAGTGGGCGTTGCCGCTTATGAGGGCATTGAAGTCTATATCCCCGACGGCCTCGAACCAGTCCACGAGCCTGTGCTTTCGCAAAAGCTGGAGAATGGTGGCTACATTAACCAGCTGCAGGAGCCCGCCTCCCACGCTCCATCTGTGCAGCAGTCGTCGAAAAAAGCTCGGATACTTGGCCTTCCCAAACGCGTGTTCTGGGTTGCCATAGCCTTGATCGCTCTCTGGGCGGTTATTGGTGGTGCGGTTGGCGGAGTGGTTGGGAGCAAGAAGCATGGCACGTCGGCTGGCACAAGGTATGTTAATCAATATTACATTGTCTTCACTTTCCTTGTATTTTCAGAGTTTTGGGGCTCTCCAATAAATTTGGTATCCCAGCATTCTCTGAAATTTTGCTACAAGTTTTCGAACGTCATCATGTCACTTCAAACCCATACAAACAAGAAATTGCTAAGTTCAATCTCCTCACTTTTAAAGCACTACATCTGGTGCACCGGCATCAACACCAACCACATCACCGACCACCTCACAAATCCCTAGTTCTCCAACTGTTCCTGTTACCAATACCGCTCTACTGAAGAAAGGGTCTGCATTGAGCGTTACTGGTTGGCGAGAGGAGAACCATTTCAACGTCAGACTGTACTTTCAAGGGACAGATACCAAGATTCGCGTATCCACTTACGACTCCTCAAACGATGCTATATGGGCGGCACCTGTAGAGATAGGCAAAGCCGCAGACAATACGCCTATAGCTGCATCCGGATTCTCCTACGGACAACAAGCTCCCTATCAGCCCAGTGCCAGCCCGGACTATGGCGCCAGTGTATGTAGCATCAAACCTTGGTCTGTTAATTGAACCTCTCTGACTCTCAATCAGATATACCGGCATGAAATGTTCTCTAAGGACTCTGCAGAAGACTTTAAAGAGTGGAACCAAACGGATACTCCTGCAAATTCGGTCGCTAGCTATACGGACATCTATAATCATTACGGCAACAATTCTAAAGCTGCGTTCTATTGGCCAAATCTTCTTTATCAACAGGACAACGGGAAATTGGCCTTCAATACTTATAATGAGAGTGGCCCCTGGTATTGGAGAGAATTCGATCTTGGCGTACCCGCTTACAGCGGAACTGGGATCGTGGTAATTCCTTCTGATCAGAACTACACCGCCCTCGATGTCTTCTACCAGCAACCCGACTTTGGCTTGTACTACATGAACTATACGAGTACAGATACCACTGGATATGGATGGTCTTGGGGTAAGTCATTGCGCCCATCCTCGTGTCATTTCACCAGCTAATATGTTGACTTTTGAAGGCAATGACGATGTCCACACCGTGGGTAAACTACCAGCTGGAACATCCCTGGGTGGCTTTTCAACCCCCGGGGCCGGCATAGGCTCTGGGAAGAATTACGAATACATTCTCTTCCAAACCTCCGGTGGCGACTTGCAAATGTATTGGCAGGACGATACCACCGGTTGGCAAGGTCCAAAGTCGTTCCCAGCTTTGTGGGGTGCGGACAAGGGTACCGCGATTGCATGCCTCACGCCAACTAGCTACTATAATATCGTAGCTCCTATGAAATCAGACATGTGCCGTTGTTATTTTCAGGTCGGAGGCGCAATCAGAGAAGTGCTGTATTCAACTGACACTAATGATTGGAGTATTGTGGGGTTTGTGCCAATTTGAGTCTCTCTGTAGCCCAAGTTTCACGGGTGGGTTTGAGCAGCTGGCTTAGTATGTTGATGGACGAGACTGCAAAATTCAATTGGATAATAATGAACATGTGCCTATACCTAGGTGCGGGAAATAATAATGAAAATGTAACGATCTGAATTCTAAAACCATAAGGTCTTTTCATTTGCAATATAACAGAACCAGGACGACATCTCTTCAAGGATCCCGGAGCAGCAGCCAAAAGTTCAAAACTATTCAATTAGTGCGCCTCATCTCACCAGCAAGATATATCAGATTCGCTGTATATCACTAAGCTCAAAGTAAGCACCCCAGCAACGTTTGGCTACTGTTATTGCCAACTCCTTAGCCGGTAGTGCGTCACTGAGCACTCAAATTAAACACCTCCTACAACAATACCCTCGATGTGGCATTCAGTTGTCAGTGATGGGCCGCTGAGCCGAACCACCTCTTCTCTCGCCAGCCACTGCGCCAATTCCGGCCAGTTATCAGATACGGTGCCCTCCTCCATTCGATACACTTGTTGCATCATGCTCAATGGCCTCCCCAGCCAGCATTTCGCTGCTGGGCACTTCTGCTTTTCCTGGCTCCATAGCCAACGGCGAGCCGTTGCGCAGCCACTTGCTCAGCAGCAACTACCCACGCTGCAGAAGTAATTTGCAAACACCTTTTCCATTGGTTCTCTTCAAGATCACTTTTCCAGTCAGGTATACAACGTCAACGTATACACAGAGCACACACAGAACGCCAAACCATATCATTATCAACGTGCTTACTATCTACCTCCTCAGAAGTCAAAATCCCCCCTAAAGCTCTCAACATCCATCCCCACCGTAACCCGCTCCGCCAAATCCCTCCTTCCCATCTGAGAGAACACTCTCCTCAGCGTATCATACAAGTTCGTGCTCTGGTTCTGGCTAATAATGCGATCAATCTCCGCCTCACTAACCGGATCACCCCCTAGAATATCCCTCGCCTTCTCCCTGCCCTCGCCCTCCACCACCTTATGCATAGCCAGCGCGCCGAGCAGATGCGACGCCGCCTCGTCATAGCAGCCGATGTTGATGCACGAGACGCCCAGGTTGTAGCGCGCGCGCACAAAATTCGTGCGCAGCGTCAACGCCTTCTCGTAGGCCGCGATGGCTTCCTCGCTGCGCCCACTGTTGGCCAGTGTGGCGCCCAGCCGGTTCCAGAGCAGGTGCACTTGGTCGCGCTGGTTGCTGGTTCCGGACTCGGTGCTGGCGAGCGCGGCCGAGAAGCAGTCGACGGCTTTGTCGTATTCTTCGCGCGTAGAAGAGCACGCCCAGCCCGACTTGCACGTCGGGGTCCATGTGCTCGCCGTCGGGGGAGAGCTGGGCGGCGCTGATGAAGAGGTTGGTGACTTTTTCGTGGAGCTGGTGGCGGTCCGTGAAGCCTACGTCTGCATCTGAGGATAGGTTTTGGGGAGAGACAATGCTTGGGTATTTGATGGAGAGCCAACGCTCGAGGGTCCGATAGGCGGTGCTGTCGTAGCCTTCGTTTGTGTAGCTTACTGCTAAGCCCATAAGAGCTGTGAGGTTGAGGGAATCTAGCTTCAGAGCTTGTTCTAAGGCCCGAATTGCTGGTGTTTCCTTTTCGTTTTGTGCTTGTGCTGAACCTAGGAGGACCCAGGCATCGATATGTTGGGAGTCTTTCTGGACTGCTGCTTCAAAGGCCAGGGCTGCTAGAGAGAGATTTCTACCTTCGTGCATTATCCGTACGCCTTCGTCAAAAGGGTTGTTGACTTCCTTAAAAATATTGTCTTCTTCAAACATGTAATCTCCTAGTTGTGGATCTCGGAAGGGCATCGTATGGGTTCCTAAAGTATCAAAACCATCCCAATCCGATAGATCACCCATATGCTCCGCCATATTCTCGTCGCTAACCATCTCCCTAGCAGCAGCAGTCTCAGCTTGTATGCCTTTCCAAATAGACTCGAAATCACCAAATTCGAGGGTTTCGGATTCAAGGACTGACCTGTCCATTTGATCAAGCTCGGCTTCTCCAGCCATAGCTTCTTCTGCTTCCCGTCCCTGCAGATCAATCTGCTTGAATTGCTCCTCCCAGTGCTCATCGTCGAGCTCTACCATCTTCCCTTTCCCCTTATCTTGCTGTTGTAGATCTTGTTGTGGCATAAATGAAGATGTTCTATTCATCATCCCCATGCCCATTCCCATCCCGCCCATCCCCATATTCATCCCCATTCCCATACCCATTTGTGGTCCTTGGTAGCTCGAATATCCATTGCTCTGCGCCATGGGGCTCGCCGCCCGCGCCGATTGCTGGCCCATTTGCTGGAATCTCTGGAAATCCGCCGGGCTAAACGCCGTACCCGTGGGAGACTGGAACGCAGCCTCCATGCGCGCCTGCTGCTCCACACCCGGATTAAACTCCTGCGCCCACCCTCCATTCAAACCAGGAGACGTCGAGCCAGCGCGCATATGTGGGTTTTGGTGGAGGTCGTGTTGCATAGCAAATGCTTCTGGGAGCTGGCCGTTTTGCTGCATAAAATCGTTCATCATCTGTCAACCCAGTTAGCAAAATAATCCTAACTCCAGCGTAGTGATTCCCAGCATATCCGTATTCGGACTCACATTGTCCTGATTGCCATTCATCCCCGTACTTCTCATGCCCTGCATGCTAGCTCCAGGGCCTCTGCCCACCAGCCTGTCTCTCTGCAGACTCTTGTCATCCTGTACATGTTTCGTAAACTGGCTGAGAGGATTGCCCGCCGTCGAACACTCGGCGCCGCCCATAAAAGACATGGTTGCTTATATCAAATCGCGGAAATCGTAATGCGGGGGTAAATCGATTGAGCTCGCCACTCGTTGAAAAGATGCTGCAGTCGGATAAAGCAGAGAACTTTTAGATCTATATGCAAATCCCGATGCTGGGAGTTTGGTAATGTACAAGAAGAAGGTGTTGTAAGATTTGAATTTGTTGTGGTTGTAGAGATGGGGGAGCTGCGGATTGTGGGGTTCGGAGGGATGTGGTGTTTATTAGAAATCTTGCATGCCGAGGTGACGGCAAGCCGAACTTCATAGCCTCGTCCCACACGAGCACATGTCTCACTTGTTTACCACGACGATCAGACACCACTTGCATGTATATAGTGAAAATATGCAGATGCATTTCTATTAGTTTACTGCTATGTATAAACAAAAGAAAGTTATCCCAATATCATCGTGAGTGGAGTTAAAGTTCTTTTCATCGGTCTCGATCCCTACGCCTGTCCCAGACCCCTATTTTACAAATGGTTGAAATGCAGGAGGCTTTAAGACAAGATATAGAAGGTCGAAGGTCCACGGAATTGAGCCCCATATAATATCCATCCCGCCAATTTTTGTTACACTTCGCCTCGCCCTCTAATACATGCACAGTCTTCCCTATGCCAACATTGTACAACGTCTATATCTTACTCTCCCACTCAATGTTCCAGGACATCGATTAGAAGCTGGAAGAACCAGAGTCGCGGTCACCGCCACGCCCGCTGTCGGGAGTTCTCTCTCTGGCACCCAAGCTGTAGTCGACTCTCAGCTTGCGGCCGTAGATCTCCTGGTCCTTGAGGACCTCCAAACCCTTGACGGCGCTCTCTACATCAACGAAGTCAGCGTGTGCGAAACCTCTGGGTTGTCCGGTGCGTCTGTCGATGGCAACACGGACATCGATGACATTTCGAATATCACGGAAGAGCTTGTTGAGATCAGCATCCGACATCTCGAAGGCCAGGTTGCCAATGAAGAGAGTCTTGGATGGTGGGTTTTGTACGCCCTCACGACGGGTCTTGGCCATGTAGTTGACGACCATGCGACGACCTTCGAAGACGGTTTGGTGCTTGGCTGCGATGGCAGCGGTAGCCTGCTCGATAGTCTCAAACTCGACGTATCCGAATCTTGCAACATGTTAGCTGTGATCCAGGAAAAGTATTGATTGAAACCTACCCTTTGCTCATTCCTCTGGGGTCAGTTGCAATGATTGCTGACTTGAGAGTTCCGAATTGCCCAAACTCTCTTTGCAGATCAGCTGCGGTAATATCGAAAAGCAAGTTCCCAACGTAGATGTTTGGTGTAGGGGTCATTGGTGGTGCATCGCGTGCTTGTCCTCCAAAGCCGCCACGGTCACCTCCACGACCACCTCCATTGCGGTCACCATATCCTCCGCGGTCACCTCCATTACGATCACCGTAACCACGGCCTCCTCCATTACGGTCACCTCCATTGCGGTCTCCATATCCACGACTGCCAAACTCTCTCCTGTCCTCTCTGGGCTGGAAGGCAAGGCCTGCAGCGGCAGCAGTTCCAACAGCAGTATCAACAAAGGTATCCTTTGCCTCCTGCGCGGTTTCGCTCACGCTCTCAGCAGCGTCGCTGGCATATGTTGATGCAGACTCGGTAGCAGAGTTTATGGCTGAGCTGACCGAAGAATCCTCACCATCGGCGGAGGAAGGAGAGTTGGCATCGTCGCTTGCGAAACGTCTGAACACTGATAGGGAGATACCAGTGGCCTGAACCTTTGATCGGAGGAAGGGAGATGCTGTGTTGATGGAGCGTGACTTGGAAAGGAGAGAGGATGGCGAGGAGGAAGCAGCGCGGAAGGCGGAGCGGCGAATGAGATGCCTAGATAATTGTTAGTATCGCAAGGAATTGACACTTGAGGCGTATCATTGAGCTTACATGATGGCGGTTTGTTAAGGACTGGACGAAGGGTATCTTCTTGATGTCTTGTGCAAAGGTGATGACTTCTCGACAAAAAATATTTTGGAAGGACATGGCCATGCGAAAAAAGCGGGTCTTTTTATTATGCTAGGCTCCTTCAGGTCAGACTCCCTCCTGAGCGTACCGACGCTCTTAAATCCAATTGCAATAGCGGTGTTTTGCGAGGGTGGTTCTAGACTTTTTCTAGTATCAATTATTTCTTCATTGAGATAATTTATAAGACTCATCGATGTAAGAAAGCACAATATTAATTACCAGCATCTAATTACCCTTAGAACTCAACCTAGGAACACATACAGGGGGGACTTAACCTCATACTATTACCCTACAAGTTCAAGTTGCATACTAAGATTTTGTATCCACGTCTCTAGAAAGAGTTGCGAATCTCTACTTGTTTGTCTTTTTGCTAATTTGCATGTTTAGTAAGCAAATAAACGTCTTAGGCCTGACTTATCCAAAGCCGTTCTTGCAGTAGAGGGAAGTCACGCAGCTCCATTTTGCAACGCCTCTGTGTTCAATGTCACATATGTGAATATTGAAATCCGCAAGACATCTGCAACCATATAATCATGTATATTACTCAGAACTTCCTTCAGTCATTGTAGCTTATTCTAATTTGACAATCCCAGCCTCATGCCAGAACCTTTATAGTATTGTTTGTGCACCAAGTCCCACCAATTCCCCATCCAGCCGAAGCCCCCATACATTTAACGGAAGTAGCAGGAAGCCGACGAGAAAGAGAGGTCTGGGAAGACCGGTGCGGGTATATTCAAACGCCAAGCAAGCAAACCGTCCCCTTCCATGCTTTTGTAGCCACCCCTCACATTCCTAAATATCCCATCCAACGCCTCGTACTCGTAGACAGCATCCCAAATTAATGCAAATAAACTCTCCGCCCAATAACGCCTCAAGTATTTTATAGTTTTGAAAGGAAAATAGACATGACGGCCAACAGTTCGATGGAGGGTATTATCGCACGAACGACCCCGCCGACAGAGTGTATTCGATACAATAACGAACAAAAGGAAAAAGGAACAGTCCTAATAACACACTTTTAAGCCGCCATCTCGCGATATAGCGCAGTTGACCTGGACTTTGTGAAGAAAATATTGCTTGTAAGCGTGGTGGTAGAAAATCTCAAGAGCTCGAAAGCTCGAGGCTGGGCGCGGAGTGTGTTGCGACCCAGCCGAGGTCAGATGCAAAGTGAATTGCTGGCCTGTGCGTCCGTATGCTGGAAAATATTGGTAGGAAAGTCCGTACTCTTAACAGATATATAAATATTTCGGCTTGCAGTTGAAAGCCGGTCTTGGCGGCTCATGTGGCAATGCCCAAGGAGAAGTCCCCGGAAAGCTCTTTGTTTAGAAGTGATCGGGACCACCAGCGCGGAAACCATTTTGATATTGAATCCCGCTCATAGCTTCGGGGCCCTGTGGATGACCGTTGATGGCGTTGCGAATTGGTGGCAACTGCTCTGCGGATCTGAGCACGTACGTATCATGGCGAGGAGGGGCGCTTTGGTCCATCACGTTCGAGCCATAAACATTCGATCTCATCGTAGGGTATTCCGATGACAATGGAGGTTGCGACGAGTGGCCAGGATGAGCAGATCGATGTGGACCAGCGTACGCAGCAAGATCTTGGCGAAGCTGGCTATTTTCCAACCGCAAGGCTGCAGACTCACGGCGCGAGGTCTCAAGTTCTGCCTCTAGTGAGCGTACTCTCGAGGAGAGGCGTGAGATATCATTCATAGCACGCCCATACTCCGATATAGCTAAAAGTGGTCAGCATGAGGGTGGGAAGAGTGGGAGTCAAAGTCGCTTACCCTTAGTCAAAATCTCCCACTTCGATGCTTTTGAGCCTCGCTCTTGTGGCATAAGGTCTCGAAGTTGATCAAAGAGATCTTTCATTTCCGTTCGGCGCTTGCGCTCAGCAAGCTTGTGGGACACTCTCAGCTCAGGTGTACGTGAATACGGCTGGCTACCACCTGGTGATGTACCGGCATCTCCTGACAGTTCAGATACTTGTCTGTGTTGCAGACTATGGTGGTGGGTAGAGACTTGGAGCTCCGATGAGGCACGGGAAAGCCTATTTGAGGGCTCGCCATGCTCATCAAGGCGCCTTTGACCCTGGGGCAAGCGTGACTCTGTCGTGTATGCACTGCTCGCAATCGAATCCGCAAAGGAATTTCGTCGGGAGTCGTCGTTGAAGAATGACGTTCCTTGCCTGTTCACTTCTGAACTTTCCTCGGGGCCAGTATTATAATCGAGCGCCCAAGCCTGGCCAGGAATTGCATGTGGTGCTTCTGCAATCTCCCTGGCCGTAGGACCGTGGATGGGAGGTGCGGTCTTCGAAGTCAAGCCCGACCTGGCTGGGGAAAGCGGGTCGCTTCTGTCCGAGAATCGTGAAGATCGAGGAGAAAATTGATCCGAGTAGCGGAATCCAGGTACTGGCCTTTCTGTCGCACCAGGGTTTCTTTGCTGAGCCAGCGAACTCTGTAAAGACGTCGAGCTCTGGTTATTGGATGTATAAGGAGAGGCCCCAAGGCGCATGTCGCCGAAATTCGCACCCAGACGACTGTCAACAGATTCACGTCGAGAATCCCCGTTGATCGAGATGCTGCCATTATGTAGCGCGGAGTCAATAGTCTGTACGCTCAGTCTGTTATTCGGATCATGGCCCTCTGGTATGGTCGGCGATACGATTGAAGCAACGCTCATCGCGCCCGTGGGCGAGTTGATTGGGTGTGTTGACATGTGGTGCGCGACGGGGGACGGAGTCTTCTCGCAGCCAAGAGTCGGGTTCGAGAGGCTTGAATCTACTTGATTCATTAGTGAGTGAACTATTCAAGACGTGAAGCCGCAATGGAGATTTCAGGATCCTTACGCTTGGAGTTATTTTGCGACGCATAAGCCGAGTCGGCGCTGCTTACTTCCTTCACAACGGTCGGCTCATTCAACATCGAAGAAATGGCTGTAGGAGGCTTTGGGTGTTGGTGCATTTGCTGACTAGGTATGTGATCCATTGTGAGTGCAGTGATGATCGTGTTGCCGCTCAGCGCAGGATCTCGGGTGCTGTGAGGGATCGAAGGGTCGAGAGTGCCGCAAAGTTGGAAATACTCGATCAAAGGAGACAATTGACAATTATGTATATATCTTCATGAAAAAAAGACTGATCAAAGCCGAAAGCCGCGCTGCTCGATAATCGAGGCGAGTGCTGGTAGGGAAGAGATACGGTTTAGAGAGAAATGGCAGGTGCCTCGAGTGAGGATGTGATGTGGTGTAGATTTGGTCGAGCTAAGAGCGGGCCAGGGGGTCGATTAGGCGTCAGGCGTGATTGGCCGATCACTGCACCAGTGTCCAGTGGTAAGAGCGAGCGTGGAAGCGTTCCCGACGTATTTAAAGCTTCTAGAAATTGTAACAGTTGCAGAGCGTCGTCCGAGTCAAACATAAGCAGCGTGGGCGTTGGATACAAGATGGGAGAAACTGGGTATTATGTGGATGTGTACCGTGGTCTCTATGCGGTGCGCTGAGAGGACGGGGTGTATTAAAGTAGTGTAGTGCGAGCAGAGGCCAGGTGCAGGTGCGAGGATGACTGGAAGACAAGACTGGGGGAGGGAGCCGACGGACAAGAGCAAGATCCAAGACGCAGAGCAGAAGGGCACACAGAAGCAGCGAGCAGAAGCAGCCAGGCGAGGTAAAGTAGTCAGGACAAGGTTGCGGGAGGGATAGGAGAACGAGGCGAATCCAAGACAGGGCAAGGACTCAAGGAGGTGCATTTGGGGGTGCATGCAGATTGACGGGTTCCAGGATGGCGTCCACGGCGTCACACAAGGCATCAGGGATGTGGTGGATGGCGTCGAGGATGCGTGGGAAGGGATTCAGCGCCAGGGTGGGCGACACTTTTAGTGATCCCGGGCACCTGTGGAGCACTATGGGAACGGCAGACCACGAAGGAAGCAGCGTGAATACCCTGTATTTCGAACAGTGGCTTCCGGGGTTGTTCACACTCCATCTGGCTTACATCGGCCCTAGCCCCAGTGTGTTCTAGGCGTCTTGGTCGCCAGAGATGCGGCATGTTCGACATGGGCACCCAGAGATCAGTCAGATCATCAGCAGCATCAGGCATTAGAGAGATCCATAATGCGATGGCGATGGGGCGAGCTCGTAGGGAACTATCGGCGCGTGCATGTCCTACGGCGCCTCGCGCTCGATCTGGTACTTAACTACTCCGATCCTCCACGGGCTTCACTGCCACGAGTTGACTACTTAAGTACCGTTGAGCTCAAAGAGCTAGTCGTACTAATTACTTACATACAGTACGTTTCTCGCGCTTTGCTTCTGTCAGAAAGATTCTCGACTCTCCAACTCCCCCGCGTTTCTGCGGAGTTGTCCCTATCCTATCAAAATTCGGCCCCTGAACTGTAAAAAGAAAGATCGGACAGAATAGAAGTCTATCTACGGCCTTGCATAGCGCATGCAGCACGGAATAGATCACCCACTAACTTGCAGGAGAAAGCATGTGTGTGTTCCGGCTTCAGATACCGCCGACGACTGTTTAATTATCTGCACAAAGACTAGTGCAACTCAAACTTCTGCGCGTCTGCCGATATGCGCTGCACTGTACATACAGAATCTCTGTACGTTGACTCAAGTAGCCGTCGGAGGGTCTATTGTCATTATTGTGGATCATGTGTCATGTGTATGTCCCTTAGTTCTCGAGTAACTCGAGTCCTCTGCATGTCTCGCCAGCCTGCAGCCAGCGGTTTGGGGAAGCCATGGCAAGTAAGCCGTCTTGAGATGTCCGAAGTAGAGGCTTCTTGTATTTCCTTCTCTCGGGTACTGCGATTTGAAAAAGCATTGAAATTACCCTATGCTTTCTTCTTTCTCCGGTATGAGCACCCGGCTCAAAAGCGGCACATGGGTGACATAGCGAAACTATTGTACGAGAATGGCGCTCGGCGAAATCTGATATTGAAACTGTGGTACCCAGCCATTTTCACCTGTCTTGACTAAACGGCTGTTTCTTTTAGGGGAACCGGTAAAGTTTGAGACAAAAACGATCGGCGGATGATGAAATATATTGTCGACGTGAACTGGAGGGAAACATGATTTTCAACTTAGTTCTTGATAATTTCCGAGGGTGCTGTGGAGAGTGTGTCATGGAGAGTGAGACACTTAAAGTCTATCTGTGATACGAACTGTGTCTACGGGAATAATGCAAAACGGGGCAGAGCAAAGCTTAGCTGTTGGAGGGAGATCAAGAAGCTTACCCCATTACGGAAGTTTCGTGCTTGCCTTGCCAGCTTTAAAGCGTACCTGACAGAAGCTCCACCCGCCTTTGGATGGAGTCCTTAGTTTGATCACATAGCACATATTCGTTCTTCGAGGGAGAATATCGGACGACGTCCTGAAGCAAAACTCGGACTGCTATTGGATGTTTCTCACCGCACGGTATGAACCACGGTATATCTCGGTGTTTTTGTAAGTTGACTGTGTTTCACCGGTGATGAACTGCCTCGATTGTGGAGCCGTTAAGCTTACCTCAACCTCCTTTCTCTAGATGACTGGGCAGTGGCGGCGGCAAAGTGCATGGCACTGACAGGCTTATCTGTTTTAGTCTAGTAACTTGGGGGCTGTTTTGCATTTGGATCTGGCATGCCTGTGGACCAGGCTACCCTGTTCCTGCGGCGCAAGATGCGCGATGGGATAGGCTTCCCCGAATCCCCAGCCATGGCTCTCAGGGCCCCTGTCCTGAACTCGGGCCCTGCTGCTTCGGAGACGGGATCCTGGTCGTTGATTAGGGTTCTTTCTCCGCTCCGTCTTATTCAAGGGTGCAGATGCGCTTCCTCGGGGTACTGCTGCCAGGCCTCGAATGGAAGGAGCGTTTGAGGGCTCAATGGCTCATATCGATAGCAATTCCCCATTCAGGCTCAAGTTTTAGTTCGGTGGCACTTGCCCTGCAAATCACCGAGAAGGCGACGAGCGAGTAAGCTGCACTGTAACACCGTTTTTACAGACATGCCTGCTACTCGTACTGGCAGTGCCAGTGCCAGTGCCACTCGCCACTCGCCTTGCAAGCGCTGCCGTTGCCGTTGCCGTTGCTTGCCTTCCATCCCATCCCATCATCCATCAACCTGCCTCCGGGCCTCCTGGGCCTTGAACACGAAGGATTAAACGCATGTTTCTCATAAGACTTTTTTGCCTTCTCTCTATGCCCTGGCCTTGGCCTTTGTCTTTTTATTTTGGCTGTCCATTGTCCACGCGGAAGCTGGCTTCCTGTGCAATGTGATGCGCTTCGGAAAATAGCCGGCTGGTGAGATGATCGTGGCAGTTCAGCATTGCATGTCAGGACATGCGCCCAGCGCTCCCCAATTGGGAGATCTCCACTTTTGGCTTCACGACGGCAGAAGGCGACAGGGGATCTCCAGCCCTAAACGCCCCTTTCTCCGTTGCATTTTGCCTCTTTCACGCGACAAGATTGGCAGCCACGGGGCACGAACGTGGTAAACTGGAGATCTTACTTCTGTAGGGGGGGCCGCGAACGTGGTATGGCAGTCTGCCCGGCAGATCAGTCAGATGACCGGCGAGATCAAAGTTTTTAGCATTTCCACGTGCAGTGATATGCGTGAGCTTCAAGATAGATGCCTCTTCGGGAAAGCATTCGAGTCACTTCACGAATCATGCTGGTGCACGGCTCGTGGCGTCCTCGCACGGTCTCTGTTTCCTTCTTCTAGAAGCCCCAAACTTCACGGCATGTGGCCGGCTTCCTCTTGTGCACTCGGACTTTCGGGCATCGCAGACTTGTGGATCGGGACATCAGACCCGGATTACTGTGCCAAAGCATGCCCCGGCAGCATGCCTTGACTTGACAACCCATGCTATGGCGGTGCTCAAGCATGGCTATTGCAGCCAATAGCACAATGAGAGTTGAGTAGATGGACACGCTCACGCCATTGGTCGACATGTTGAGAGTGGATTCCGTGAGACAACCGTGGCAAAGGGTGAGATTCCCTCTGCCTGCCGCGAAGTTCTGTTGGCTACCGACTCGCTGGTCACCACCCTGGTGATGCTGCCGACAAACCGCCCTGAATGGGTGGCTAAATACTCGTGTGGCTACCATTTGCTCCCACCTCCGATGTATTTCCAAGGCGCAGTATGCATCCGAGACGTATAAATACATATCTTACTCCGAGTCTTCAGCCTATCCTTGAAATATGGCTAGCGCAAAATATCTGGATTTGGATGCGTATTTAAGGGTATCAACGTTCCTATTTTCAACAGTATACTTTGGCGAAGCAACCTTATTCTTACCGCGAAAGGTATGTAACAGCTACGTTACTGTGGGCGTTACCTCTGACGGCCAATTTGGCCGCTGTCAGCACTTCAAATCGACCACTCGCTTTATTTTCTTTCGTAAAAGCAGCCACACAGTTTTCGTGCTTTTTAGACGAAGCCCTGGCATGTTGAATGTCAATAAATGCATCTCTAGCAAAATACTACCCCGCTTGCCCAAAAAGCAATATCAATATCGTCAGCAGCTGGACTTGAAAAGCCTCACCTGAAAGCAACTGGATCTAGAATCCCAGATGCATCCACACCGAGAACCCAATGGGCCCCAGAATCGTCATACCAATGGTGGCTCTCCCGAAATTGTGTGGGTGTACAGACCGGGATTGCGGGCAAGGCTTGCTCTAGCGCTGAAGAATGCAGACACAAGGCCTTGGATACCAACTTCCTGCTGAGTACAGTGTACAGCGCGAGCGTTAAATGACCATGGCCACGTTCAATTCCAGAAAATCGGTCTGTCCACAGATTGAAGAGCTTTCCTACTAAGGGTAAGAAGATCTCGATCTCGATGATAGTTTGGTTAGACTCCCTTTCCTGTCTACTTTGTTAACCTACCATAAATTACCAGTAGCACAAGCTCATTCCTAAGGTTGCATCCGCTGTCCAGCTTCAAGTCAACGTCCAAGTGCTGAGTATCTAAGCTGGCGGAAGTACCGCCAATTTGAATTCCCAGGCTCAGATGCGTACTAGGTAAGGATTTCACAATAAACGATGACATTGTGGGAGAGTTGAGCAGCAGAGGTACGAGCACGCTTTAGCCATACATTTACCAGGATTGCCCATTATTTATGCATGTCATCTTTACCTGCATACCCTGATTACCGTAAGCTCAGCTCGGTTTTTCACTCGCAATGTCCCTTTTTAGTAATTCATACAATCGCGAGGCAAGATCAGGCTAATGAAGCACCGTAAACGTGTTGCAGCATATTAGGGCACAATTCGGGTCATTCGGCAAATTCTCAGCCTATTCCCTGATTATCCCCGCTGCGATGTGCTGGAGATGATCTGCAGCAGAAAGCTCCGTATCGAAATGGCTGATATGGTTATCCATTGATCCAAGATCTTCAGGAATGGCCTATCCAATGACTCGGTTCCAAAACAATGATTCCAGTCCGGGTGACGACCGCTCCCGGGTGCATTCCCAAGTCCCAAGATCCATCCAAGCAAATTCCCACGATCCACGTATCTGGACCTGATTCATGTATTCACTCGCCAAACAGACGAGGGACACGACAGCATCCATATGACCCGAGCTGCAGCCAACGGGCCGGCAGTCATGCCCGGGGACACCCGGGTCCGTTGGGTACATAGATACAACATCGCACTGCCGGTGTATTGGCAAGGTTGCCACACGGTGCAGAGTGTTGCAAGATGCCGCATCGGGGAACGGCTGCGTGCTGGAGAGCGCAGATGAGCTACACCAGATCGTGTACCTGTCCAGGCCCTGCGTTTCTCGTCACTCCGAGCTACCAGCACTAGTAGCAGGGTGTCTTCACTGCCATCGCACAGTTTGCCTTTGGCAGCCAGGCACAACACGTTGTGTCCCAGGAAAATGTCTGGGATTCCCAGGAGGGCTGCCTCTTTGACGGAAGATCCAGACGCCTCCATAGACGCCCAGTGCTAGTTCCCCTGGGTACCAAGACGCGGCTCCCCACAGCTATACAGTAGCGCCGTAGCACGCAGCTATTGACGGGCACCAGATGCTGCATTTTGGGGCTCGGGGAACGGGTGGGGAGGCGTCATGCTACCTTGATGCTGGGACCCGTCTTCTAGAAAGAGATGTTGGTCGATGTTTGTCTCTTGGCGATGAGGTACTTGCCCGTCTTGTGTAGGTGCAATGTGTGCTTGTCTTGGGCTTTGCTTGTGGGTGCAGGTGGAGGTGGAAGTTGCCGTTGCCGTTGTATTTGTACTCTGGGAACGATGGAAGTTACGTTGTGGGGGCTACGTTGCTTGGTTTGGATGGATCGCCTGTCAAGTGATGGGACGGTGGCATTGGTGTCTCAGGTGCGCAGCTCTCTTTTGACTAGAGATTTTGGTTTTGGCACGGAAGTTTTGTTGACAGCGGAGCGAAAATGATGCAGTGAACCAAATCACTCTGTTGATCGTCAAGACGTATCATATCTATCATTCTTTAGAGGGATATCACAAATGCTCAACGCCGTTTTTCTGCCGTGTAAATGCTTCGTCCTCGCTATGCCAAGCAAAATTTCGACCCAGCTCGAGCCCTTATACTCCATTCCCATTCCATTGTCCAACTTTAAAATACTCAAACATTCCCAAAGCTGCTAGTTCTTCCCATAAAAGTACACATGCTCAAATGTGCTGCCATCCACTCGAAATCATAATCTGCATCTCATTGACAAG
>QGMK01000355.1:0-27440 GCA_007825345.1 Lachnellula suecica
CAGAATGTTTCAAAAATATATCCTTTCTTTTCGCTAATCTGTTTGTCCGGCTCGCCCCACCTGTCGTCTCACCCGCCACCTCCTGACCTCCTGACCTCCCGAGCCTCCCTTGCGATGCGAGCTCGCTAAAGTAGCGCGTAAGTAAAAATCCGCAAAGAGCAGGGAAAGGCACTCGCATTTCCTCCCACACGATACACAACACGAGGATGTAGAGTAACATGAGAATATAGAGAAACAGTGAGGGGTAATACCTAATTACAGGAATTGTTCGAGTCTAAGACGAGTCAGGTCTGATCTTGTGAGCTGATCATGTAACCTAGGAACTTAACAGAGAGTGTATTTGTGATGTATGGGGGTTGCTCGTTCGGGGGGGCGAACTTGTCAGGAGACGTGGTGGGTTCATCGACGGATTAGAAGGCACAGAGCCCAAGGTCCCGGCCGCTCTTGCCAAGCTTCGAAATCGCAAGGACGTCAAAATAGGACGACAGCAATGGATCATCGTTAGAAATTGTGTTCTGAGGCTAACGCTTGTTTGCCGGGATTTTGTGTTGTACTACTCAACCTGTGCTAAAGAGATTTCAGATTTGATTTTTTTTCAGGCACTGCTACTCGCAGGTTGAAGTCCATGATGCTCATATACGACTCCCTAACAGCTATTTACGGCGCCACTTTCCACAACAGGATCTCGCCAGTGTCTATCGACTGGAAAGTTCAAGAATTCAGTGATATTCTCGGTGACGATCCAGATCTCATTTCAAGCATGAATGATGTCCGAGCCGCGTATAGAGCCTTCAGTAAGTCTTTTCCGCAGGTCAATATGAAGCATGCACTAACTTTCTGTCCAGCCGCAAACAAACTCGGACCCAATGACGGTCGTTTCACGCAGCTCATCGTTGAGCCAGACTTCAAACGAGAGCAAAGAGAGAGGAGGAAAAGAAAGGAATGAATATTCAAGCTACCTTCTCCCGCGCACTCTAGACGAATTTCCTATGATTATAAGTTATTCTACATGCATGACATAAACTCTATCACACAGCATTATGCAACCAGAACTATCTTGCCTGCCACGAATAACGTCTTCCCATTGATTTTGCACGCCATCTGTGACCAATCTTTTCAACTCCAACTGCGCTGACAAAAGCTTATTCCTTTACTTCCGGCGCTTTAGCAACGTCCTTGTCAGTCCGAGTTTGCTTCTCCCACATGGTGAAGTATCTGCCCTCAAGGCCTAAGAGTTCCTTATGCGTGCCACGTTCCACAACTTTGCCCTGATGAACCACGATAATCTGATCCGAAGTGGTGATCGTCGACAAACGATGTCTGCACGTGATATCAGAAACACGGCACTCTTCAATCATATAGAGGAGGATAACTTACGCGATAGTGATAGTAGTACGTCCCTCGGTCACCATCTCCAACGCAGCCTGGATTTCTCGCTCGGTGTTCGAATCCAGAGATGCAGTCGCCTCGTCTAGAAGGAGGATGCGGCTGTTCTTGATGATGGCGCGTGCAATAGCAACCTAGGAAGAAGTTATGTTAGCAATGCATCAAGTGCGGTCTGACATCACTTACTCGTTGACGCTCTCCGCCAGAGAGCTTCAGGCCCCTTTCGCCAACTTTCGTATCATACCCATCAGGGAATGCGAGAATGCGATCATGGATGTTGGCAGCTTTGCAAGCGTTCAAGACATCAGCCTCTGAGGCGTCGGGATTGGCGTAACGCAGATTGTACATGATGGTCGCATTGAACAAGACGGTATCTTGAGGAACTACACCGATATTTTTCCTGAGACTGAGTAATGTAAGGTCACGGATATCGTGTCCATCAACCGTGATAGATCCGCTCTCGATATCGTAGAATCGGAATAGAAGCTTCAAACACGTTGATTTTCCGCCGCCTGATTCCCCGACAATAGCTGTTTTGGTGCCAGGAGGGATGGTAAATGTTACGCCATCGATGGCGGGTTCCTTTCCTTGGTATGAGAATTTCACGTTGTCAAACTTGACTTCCCCGCGCGGGGATTGAAGCTCGACTGCATCTGGCTTCTCCACCACCCCTGATGTCTCTTTGAACTATAATATTTTAGTGGGGTCCATCATAAAGGTAATCGAGAACATACTAGATCGAGCATCCGCTCGGCTTCAATCAAGCTATTCTGTATCATCGTGTAAAAGGTGCCGAAGAAGTTTAGTGGCGCAGCGATCTGCGCGAAGTATGTTATCAGAGTGACAAACTCACTCACTGTCTGCTGACCCATAGATATCTTATAGGCAGATAAGATAACTATCATGGCTGTACCGAGGCTGAAAATAGTGCTCTGGGTAACATTCAAGCCATTCAGTGACCATTGAACCAGACGCTCAGCACGTTGGTATACCGTAATATACTCTTCAAACCTTTTGGTCTCAGTATCTACGGCGCAATTATGCTGCACAGTCTCGAAAGCGATAATAGCATCAGTTCTGTGGCATTTTTGTCAGCAATACCCGGATTGAAAAGTGATGGTCGCATACTTAGTAGCCTCCATTTCTCGGCTCTTGGTAGCCATGTCCCTTCTTTGCCTCCCGCGGAATTTGGCCATGTAAATTGTGAGAAATATGTACGACCACATAATGACAAGGATGATGAGAGTGTAGAAGGCGTCGTAGTTGATGAAGAAGACCACAGACGCCACGAAAATGTCGAATATCATGGGGAAGACGTTGAACATGAAGTTCTCAAGGAATGAGTTCATAGCACTTCCACGACTGAGCGCGCTTGTTACTTCTCCAATTTTCTTGCTCAGATGAAAATCCATCGAAAGCCCAAGCACGTGTTCGAACGCCGCGCAAGATAAACGACGGAGTAGTGATTGCGATACTGGAATCCAAAGGACAGCTCTTCCGGCTCCAATAATTCCTTGTTGACCTTGGAGACTTCGGTAGACTACGTAGAGTATGATCTCTTTCCACGGAATGCGTCCGTAGCCAAGGGCGGCGACGAGATTTCCTAGCTGGATTGGAACGAGAACATTGATTGCGCGTTGCAATATCATCAAAGCAAGACATATTATAACAATGGCTTGGTATAGGAGAGAGTCAGATGGCCTATGGTTTGTTAGAGCCATGAAAGTTTCATAGGACTTGAAGCCATCGTAACTCACCATAGGTAGGGAAACAGGACGCGAAATCCGGCGAAGTAATCAAACCAACCCGCACTTTGAGCATCCCGAGGCTTTTTGGTTTTTTGTTTGGAATTATCAGATCCGTAGCCGTTCGTGCCGTTACCGTTCTCCAAGAGCGATTGACGTTCCGATGCCGACCCTTGTTTGGGGCCCTTCAGTCCATACTCCCGGCAGATGAGAAGCGCGATCATAATGCCAAGAACAACGACGCGTGCCAAACTCAACCCAAATAAGCTATCAAGAAGGCCTAGGGGCACATGTATCTGGTACTGCTGAGACATGAAAATCGATGCAATGACAACTTCAAGAAACACGCCTGCTACCCATGAGAAGCAGTGGGCAGTGGTCGGCGTCCAGGGTCCATCCGGATCAGGTAGTAATCCGGCAAGGAAGTACAGGAGCACTCCTGTGTGAGAAGCCAGGTATGCTGTGTAAGGGAAATTGACATCCGCGGGGATGTCATTCCGGCGAGCAATAGCAGCGCTCACCGTCAGGACAATGCTAGCGAGCTAGATAGTAATGAGCATTGAACTTTTTAAAGCGGATTATAGTGACCTGGATAGAGTGTACAGACCAATAGAGGGAATAGCAACAGCTGGAAGATCCATATCAGGTTTGTATAGAGGCGATGCGTCTTTTGGACGTGTTTCTCGTCGAGGGCGGTCAAAGGCTCGCCGGCATCTCGATACCGGTACCGTATCAATTGCAACGAGAAAAGGGTTGCAAAGAGACCGCAAGGGTACAGATAGAAAGCAATAGCTAGCCCTAGCTCTGTATCTCCCATACTGGCGTTACAACTATCGATCAAGTTGGCTGAGAAATTCTTGTTCTCTAATCTTCTAAAGTTTGAAGCGCCTCGGCGGAAGGTCACGTGGTAGCACGACCCTGGCCCTGGCTCTCAACAACGCTAGCACGCCGCCCCGCCCCGCCCCGGCCATCTTTCAAAGCAACTTATTATACTTGGTAGCAATAGCAATGCACTATTAAGCAAAATGGTATTATTTAACTACGAAAACCACAGGTCTTCTTCTATCATCAGATCTTGCAAACTCCAACTGCGCTAATAAAAGCAACCTCTCTGCTCCCTATGATCACCGCTAATTCAAAGTCCTTATATGCGCCGGCGACATTGTCCTACACTCATCAAGTCCGAAATCAGCCTGCCCCTTTTTATCACCGCCTCGCAGATTCCTCAGAATTCCATTTGAAACCCTCGTCTTTTCTCACCCTCTCCTCCTCCAAGTCTACCTCTCGCATACTCGCCAGGGTAGCCTTTTTGGGCAGTGCAACTCTCAGGGCCGCAACCTGCTCTTCATCAATCTGGATGGTTTGTGAATTAGAAAACGCAAGTTAGAAGCTCATTGTCTGGGAGTCTTGTGGTTCATTAAGCACGCGTAAGCTGGGCATGTGGGGGACTTGAAATGGTGTCGCCGTTATCGTGACCCAATTGCAAAAAAACCTCAGTGGTCGATTTCATGATGGATATACATCCCTTTTACAATGACAAGGCCATTTGGCCCTGCTATCGCTATAAAATGATAACGATATTGCGTAAGATGCGATATTGAACTTGGGATTGGTGTTGTCTCTTGGACAAATTACACAGTAGCGGACTTCGACGCATGTGAAGCGAAGGAGTGGGCGAGTCCCTCGAAGCAAACATGGGAGTGTGTCTTATTGCTATTTAGAACAAATACTACAGCTGAGTATTATATCAACATTACATTGGTAATAATAAGACATCTTGCCTTCGAGGCACCATTGCAAGACTTTGTGGACGCCAGTAGAAATCACAACCTCTGTACTCCTCCATCCCGCATTTTCGTTGCTCATGACATCGTGTGTGCTCGTTATATACAGGTAATACAAAATCCCAAAAGTGAACGCCCCAATTCATCGAATAATGAATTGCGATGCGCCGATACATGATTAATGTCAACACAAATATGAGAGAAAGAGAAGATTTAGTTCACACCTTGAGTACTACCATACCATATGCTTGAATCATGAACAGTGAAATGGAAAGTGATTAGAAAGATCTAGGAGACTAGTACATCATTGGGGATATGAGAAATTTGAAAAATCAGGACCAGTAAAGACCTGGCCCTCAAAATTTTGAGAAACAGAAGA
Source organism: Lachnellula suecica (assembly GCA_007825345.1). NCBI lineage: Eukaryota > Fungi > Ascomycota > Leotiomycetes > Helotiales > Lachnaceae > Lachnellula > Lachnellula suecica. The sequence goes on from QGMK01000355.1 coordinate 5,295, forward strand.
GTCGAAGAACGCCATAGGGTCGTTCGTGAGATTGGGAGAGAAATTGTGAAAGCCTTCGTGATTATACATTGACGAGTCAATGCACGAAGTCTGCTGTGAAGGCAGATCAATAGGCATGCTTTGCATGCCGTAGATGTCGTTGGGTGCTGAGGCATAGAGGTTGAGGATTGGTGAATGATCAGCGATGAATGCTTCGTTGAAGTTGCTATTACCGATATGCGACATCGTTTGAGGTTGAAAGACTTGATCATCGAAGTTGCTATCGTTGGTCTCGTCGTCAGATAAGTCGGCTTCGTCTTGTTGGGACTGGGAGAGAGGGTATTCGGTTGCAGGTTCTTCCACCTCTTTCATCCAGTATTTCAACTCGGACATTGCTGGCCAATCGCCACCACCCTTTCCACCTCGCTTTTCTAGATCCTCAGCCTTGGTGGTTTTGCGGCCACCCTTAGACTTTGGCTTGAAGTGGGTACGTCGTAGGTGAGCGGCGGCATTATAATATGCGCCGTATTTCTTTCTCTGCGCCCCACATGCTTTGCATTTTGATAAGGGTAGCTCTGGCTTAGGATGGCCGTGGCCAGTAGGCTCGATGCAGATCCACTTCTTGACTAAGGGCTTGTGCTCTCGATCCTGATGTCTTCTTAGTTCATGCTCGCCACGAAACCCGTCAGGGTGACTGTCACACTGCTTGCAATGGACTCGCTCATGCTTTGGTCGTTGGTAAGTAGGTTTTGATATAGCAACTTTGTCTTGCGAACCGTCTTTCGATCCGAGCCGAGTCATCGATTGGGATGAGTTTGTTCTCGACATAGCGTCTTCGCCGCTGCCACCTCTGGGCATAATCGGTCGCGCGGCAGCAAGACTGGCTTGCAGACGCTGTTTGTTTCGAGACGCCGATGACGATGTTGAAGACATACTTTCATTGGATTCAGATTTCTCCATCTTCTCGCCGAAGCCAGAAGATGCGAAAGCTTCTGCAGAAGAAAAAGAATGTGAAAACTGAGAATCATGACTGACACCGCCAGCCCCAAACAGAACTTGGGACTGCTCTTCGCTCGATGAACGGCGATTATGATGAGAGGGTGTAAAATGAGGAGCAAACTGATCATACATAGTTTGATCAGAGGAATTGAGATGTGGAGAATAGGAATTGTTCGAATCAACTTTCATCATCTGAAAACTTTCGAACACAGGCTCGTTGCAGAGACTGTTTTGCCGACTCATGTCACTTTGTAGTGTAGTTGCAGTAGTGAGCGATTCTGCCATTGGAGTTGATGGCGTTGCGATGTTGAACGAGCCAGTTGAAAGTCGGTCGTTCAACATAGCCGAAGAGGGTGTTGAGAATGGAGGCGAGAGTGAGAGTGTCGGCGTTGAGCCCGTTGTGCGTGCGAGGAAATCGAGAACATTCTCCCCGACTTCAAGTGTATTTTCTGCCATATATTCTGGGACCTGTTCGAGGTCGCCTTTCCGCTGTGAAGTCGATCGTTGGAGAGGCGTAGACTGATGAGAGAAGGTGTAGGATGTCAGAGGCTGGTCTTTCATCCAAGTCTCCATGGCCGGGTTATCTCGAGACTCGGACCGAAGTGGTGGAGGCATGGCACCGGTCTGAGTGAAAGGCATGTTGCCGCTTCGAGCCGATGAAGTTCCTCTAGAGTTCGTTCGGGCCATCGCAGGTGCCGACCGCTGGGACAGTGTTCGTGATCGTTGAGATGGGGCTTCTATCCGATCCTACTTGTCATTAGAGGCAGAACAGGAAGAGGACCAAAGAGTTGTCCTACAGAGAGGTGCCGGGCCATGGTGGCCCCACTAGTCGACATGCTTCGGGGAACATTGCTATTTCGACCATGATGCTTCTGCACCCGATGCTGTTGTTTTTGGTATGATGGTGAAGGAGCTGGGACGTTGGATGAAAGGGCAGCAATCTCGGCTTCAGTGGCAGCCTGCCTAGCTAGAAGTTGTTGAAGTCTTTGGCGTCGCTGGTCATCGTCGAAGGAGGTAGTTATCCTTAGATCCGCCGGCATGATGGGCAGCTATCTCTGGGTTTGTTAGGGAGTATTGAGAAGTTGCCTCGATGCTTGACGATGATGAAGTTGCAACGCTGCAGCCTTGCAATGTCAGCGAACAGATTCTCTCCTGCCGTACAGTGGAAAATAAGGATCGACAACTCACTAATCAACTAGCTATGGCACGAACGATGAGGATGATGATAGTTCGCACAAGTGTTTGAAGAGCAAGTGATGATCGCTGATGCTTGCATTCAAAAGTAAGGCGAAGAGAGGAGAAAAAGATGGATGGAGGAGGGAACAAACTATGTATTTCACAACTGGCGACCAATATGGGGCTCTGTTGAATTTCGGTGTCGATCGGGCTTGCAGCGGTGGGGAACGGCACGTTGGGAGTGGTTTATCGATAGATGCCCTTTGGATGAGATGACGGAAAGTGGATGTCGCGATACTTCTCGGTGCATGCTAGCAGCACTTCCAAGGATGAGAAAGCTGCTTGGCGTACCCCCCCTTGCATCTGCCCTCTGGCTGCGTGATGGCCCAGGTTTAATGAGTGCCCCCGCAATCTTAGTGGTCGAAACCCCCCAGATTGACCAACACAGAAATCATACAGGGCATTTCAGTGGCTGGTTGCCGGCCTCCGTCGTCGCTCGACAGCGTCTTCAAGCCTATCGCAACCCTCCATCTAGGCAGCCATTCAGTAGATTATTACCCAATCCAACACCGGCCGGGCGTAACCATCATGCGTGATGTTGGCGAAGCAGTGGGAAAAAGGGCCAACACGCACGACAACGAAGTGCCCTTGTCCATGCACAGCTACCCAGGCCCTACCCAGATCGCGAGTGTTCTGGGCCTGTTCCCAGAGTGAAGCAGCGAATCATACGCTGTTATGTTCCTAGTGCCCTCTACGGCTCGTTCCGACTGGTACCACTAAACTGCCCTCAAAAAGTGAGGCAAACAGTCCGTCCGCCTCACCGAATTCTACGGCTCTGATTGATTGCTGCTGCTGGATGATTCGATAGATCGAAGGATTTGGACTCGTATCCCGCGTGCCACCAGGACGCACCACGTTGAAAAGGTGGTTCGCAAAATTCAGAACAGCCCGCATGAGGGCATACCTGGTCACGTCGACGACGACTCTTCTCTAAATGGCTCCTGCCCTCTCAACGGCTTGCCAGTGTCACCAACCACAGCTTGACATCCTACACCGACCAGCTCCTGGCATCGAATAGCATTCCAGGAAACTTCTCCTTCTGAAGCCGGGCGTTGTCGAGGTGCATGGTCCGCATGAGGCATTATTCAAGGCAGTCAGACGGAAACGTCGTACATAAGCTTGTCTTACGGTACGGTTGAAGACGGGCCAGAACTTCAGAGACCTAGATTAATTCGATGCCCGACAGCTCTTCGCTGGCACAACCTCTGCCTGACCAAAACTCCCCAACGCCCGACTTGGAAGAAATATGCTGAGTCGAAACTTCAACTGCACGTGAGACATGGCAACCAGTGCTTGAATCCAAAATAAGATCTGCTGAGACAAGGAAAGTTCCATAAAAGGTACCGAGGGAAGTCACAACGTGCTGACCGGCTGTAAAACTTCAATAAGTACTTTTTCGAGATCATGTGCTTTTCCTCACGTGGGTAATGCCTCAGATTACTATCTAAGAAGCAGCTTGGAAAATAGTAACAAACGGATTGAGATTTCATTATGTTTAGAGGCCCAAAATGATTCGGTCTTAAGCATATGCCAATCGATATCATGCAGCTATTCACATGATTTGGGGAAAGCGACGGCAAACTTATGCCGAAAAGCTCTAGCCACACCTCAGCCACAGCTTGATAATGACAGAGTAGCTTAACTCCTCCAACAGACAACATCCAAGTCAACTTACTTGCAATACTCTACGCCAAATTTCCTTTTTCCATATGGCAAAATGCATTCCATTAATGCAGCCCTATTGGCATCACTTCCAATAGTCCTAGGAAGTCAGACTGTCTTCAGTGTACACGATGATATCCTCGCATTCCCCCAAGTAAGTAATTGTCCAGTTCCATTTGCGCCGGACTAACAACACCAGTACGAGATTATCTTCTCCGATTCCTTCATATCCGACACTGCCGCCAATCTCATCGCCGAGCAAGCTTCATCTCCAATTCCTCATCCTCCGCAAAGCTCGATCACAAAGAGCATAGAGTCTCCGAACAGTGCACCCCACGCCCCCCAAGATGATCGTCCATTCGACCCCTCCCACGAAACTTACGAATTAATGTACCTAAACGGAGAGCAACACCTCTGCACAATTCCTATAGTCGAGATCCCTCCCAAAAACGAGACCTCTGAAGCCGAAGCCCGCGCCGCCGAACAGAAAGAGCTGGCACGCGCCACGGACAGGGGTTGGGAGCTACTCCAAGCTCTGGAAGGGGACTGTCTTTACTACATCTCAGGATGGTGGTCCTATGCTTTCTGCTACAACGCAGATATCACGCAATTCCACCAGCTCCCGCCGCAACCAGGCAAGCCGCTGGTCCCGCCGATTCGGGACCGCAAACGAAGCAGTTCGTATTAGGCAAAGTCAAGGGCAGAGGAGGATCAAAGGAAGACGAATGGGGCAACCGGATAGATGCGCCAAAGGGCCAGAAAGCTGAGCCGCCAAAGACGGAATTACAGGTCAAGGGCGACTCGCGATATTTAGTACAGACAATGGAAGGAGGCACAACTTGCGATTTGACCGGCAAGCCACGGAGAGTGGAAGTGCAATATCACTGCAACCCGCATGTCACGGACCGAGTTGGGTACATCAAAGAAGTAACGACCTGTTCCTATCTGATGGTAGTCTACACACCCCGTCTGTGTAACGACGTAGCTTTCTTGCCGCCAAAGGAAAACAAAGCCCATCCAATTGTCTGCCGTGTCGTGGTTCCAGAAGATGAACTCGCCTACCGGGAGCAGCTAAAAACTCTGGAAGCAGAACTGGAAGCCAGTCAGAAGACAAACAAGAAAATTAATATTGGAGGAGTAGAAGTCGGGGGCGGCCACTGGATGAATAAGGATGGCGCACGGCTACCCATCCCGCCCAACTTTGGACAGGAGCCTCTTGGGAGCCATACACAGGTTATTGCAAAAGCGAAGAGTAAGGTGGATGGAGGTCAGGTTGAAATGATCAGCGACGCTGAATTAGCCAAGATGGACTTGGATCCAGAGATGGTGGAGCAGTTGCGAAAAGAAGTGCAGAAGATGGCTGCAGAGAAGGGCTGGAAAATTGAGGTTGTTGATGCGCCCGGTGAGATCAGGGAGATTCTGGGAATTGTGGATAATGACGACAAGGAAGATGATGTTACGGCAGAAACGATAGAGGGAGAGGCCGAGGGTGACGAGGGTAGCGAGGAGATCTTTAAGGATGAGTTATAGTTATCTCCTTTCGGAAAACAGCTCTTAAAAACCACCCGCTACTGACATATCTGCCCCTTTTCTTCTCTTGTTCCCATGTTCTTCTGAGATGGCGTCTTCTGTCACTTGGACTCCCTTTAAGATACACATTGGCGTCTTTTGACTTATTGCCACGCTTCTTGCCTCCAACGCGAATATACCCAAGGGGCCTCGGGTTGGTAAGTACATGGTGTCTATACTTCTTGTACCGCTTTTGGACATTTCAGCCCCCCAGACAACAAGTCGCAATTATAACTTCCTCATTCATCATGTTTGTGCCATCCTCGTGCAATTCGCATACCGGCAAGTACCTGGTGAGCTTCTTCTGGAGGATTATCAATTCCGATTCGGGTAGGATTACTCAACATACTCTCTGCCGACTTGGCTGCGGATGGATTATAGAGCATCTTTGTCATAACCCAAGCAATTGAGGCACCTCACGTCCCTCAGCCAAGATCCGCTTTCTCCTTTTCAAGATCAAAGTTCGGAAGTCAAAGTCGCTGAGCGATTCCGCTTTGCGGGTTCGCGGCCGTGATTACACTATACGGGATTGACGTGCTACAAGCTCTTGCTTATAAGAGATGTAGTACAACATGAAAACGATGAAACTAAATGTTCTCTTTGCCACCATTGATATCGGTAATAGTTCAGCAGTTGTCAACATTTGCATTATATTCACTGCAAACTATCATCCTCTTCTATCACTCGGTAAACCACGGTTTCACACGAGTCAGAACCACCTCCATTTGGCTGAACATAGCTTTATATAAGGCAATAACCCCTCCTAAAGAGACAAGGATCCCCGCGCTTACTACCCTCGGTTTTCGTGTGGCAGTTTCGAACCCCAAATCTTCATACAAATTACAGATTCTCTCAACATGACTTCTGGCGAGACACAAAACGCCATTTTCGTAACTGAAATCGGCAAGCCTGTGATGGCAGGTACTCGAGAGATTCCAACCCCAGGTCCCGGCGAAGTCCTCATAAAAGTCACCGCAACCCAACGTCAGTACCCCTCCTTCTCTCCAAACCACCATAACAACCCCCAGTCTTACCACACGACACCTACGCCCGCGACAGCGGCCTCTTCATCGCCGACCACCTGCCCTACGTCCTAGGCACCAACATCGCCGGCACCGTCCAATCCCTCAATCCCAAATACAGCATCGGGCAACACATCTCCGGCGCCGGCGACCCAGCCGCCCCTATACCGGACTTCGCAGGCTTACAAGAATATTCACTCCTTTTGCTCGCGAACTCTGCCCTGGTACCGATAGGAAAGAGTGACGACGAGGCGGCCACGCTACCCGTTAATGCCGTGACGTCCTTTGCGGCACTCTTCAACCCCAAATGGTTCGGCTTTCCTCCTCCCTGGTCCCCAGCCGCAGCGTCTTTCGACTATGGCGCGCAAAGCATCGTCATCATTGGCGCGGGCTCGGATTGCGGGCGTCTAGCGCTCCAGTTTGCGAAATCCGTGGGGATTGGGACCGTTGTAGGCATTGCTTCGCTCTCCGGCGAGAAAGAACTGCGTAAGTTTGGGGCGACGCATGTTGTGGACCGGCATCAGGAGCAAAGTGCGATTGTAAAGCAAGTGAGGCAGATTCTGGGGGGAGAGGAGGGTGTAACGCGGGTGTATGATTGCGTTAATTGGACGTTTGAGCTGGCTGTCGCGCTGGTGACCAAGGACGAGGAGAGTCTTGTTGCTACGTTGCATCAGCCGCGGACTGTGGGGGAGTTGTTGGCCAGAGATGGGAAGAGTAAGGCGCAGGTGAGGTTTGTGAGTGGAGCGGCGCCGCAGTGGGGAGAGGAGGATACGGTGGAGTTTTGGGCGTGGCTTAAGGGTGCGGTTGAGAATGGGGTGGTGACGATCCCGAGTTTTCGTGTGTTGGAGGGGCTGGATGTGGAGAAGGTCAATGAGGCGTTGGATAGTTATCGGGATGGGAGTAAGGTTTTGCACGCTGTTGTACGTCCAGGCGGGAAAGCTTGATGTGGAGGAACAGCTAATCCCTTCTCTTAAACTTGCAGAGCATCAGGTTGCAAAAGCCCCGACATACAGCTCATGAAGACACCAGAACGTCTTCCCCCGGCCAAGACTCAATCTGCCTCTCCCTCAAGTGACCCAATTTGGCTCCCAATAGCCTCCCCATACTCCCCAATCTCGCCCTAGTCTTCTGCGGCACTCCACTCTTTGAAATGTGCAGTCTAGGAAACGGCGAGCCAGGAAGTCTCACAACCTTTGCCTGGAGACCCGACTCCGGCCTCCCGATCCAGTAAGAGGTGTTGGGTTGAAGATTCCACGCCTGTTGCGGGACGATGATGGCTTGGTTCCGTGGGCGTAAGTGCTGTACGACTGTATCGAGGGAAGGACAATGCCAAGGAGTGGTTTGTTGGCATCTGTGTTCATGAGATTCGAGACAGAGGGTTGTCATGCAGGCAAAGGTGGCGCAGTGCTCGGTGTCTGCGAGAATTTTGGTCCAGAGGCTGGCCTTTTCGCATTGGACTGGGAGGCACATTGAGATCGGTTGGCCGTCTGTGTGATTCTGTGGACATGCTATCAAGAAGGTCTTGTTTTCGCGATCGATCCCTGTATCGCGAAGGGCAAGCAGAATGTGTCTTATTAGTCTTCTCGTGAGAGCCTGGAGTTCCTGGGAATTTTGAAGAGAGCTTAGATTGTTATGCCATTGCTTAAAACTGTCGCCTCCTTGCTCCAATGCTGCGACAATACCGTTATTTTTTAAAATTGTCCAAGCAGGGGGTAAGGCGAGATTCTCAGCGAATGCTGGCATAACATCCGCGACCAGAAGCCGTAGGGGCACTCTTCTTGCAACGCCTGTACAAAAGCTTACTTGAAGTCCCCACGGTCGGTCGAGCTCAGCTAGAGGTAGTTCATCAGCGAGAAGACTCAAGAACTGGCGTTTCCAGCTATTTCCTGGATGCCATGTCCAAGTTTTGTTGAACTGGAGTTGCCCACCCGCGAATTGTTGTCCCATCACAGCAATACCGGCTTGGAATTCCGTGAACTGCCAATAATCCGGAGTTGTTCCCAGGTTTTCCAGCGAGGGCGTGAAGGAATTCCATCCGTCACTTTTATTTGCTTGACAAGCCTGGTTGACCTCAACTCCCCCTCCAATCAACATCTTCTCTGTGGGTCTGAAGGATACTGAAAAGTCGTGGCGAGGCTCAGCATCACTACTCCAGTGAAGGAGAACCTTGCTCTCTGAGGTTGGCTTGATTACCCCGCCACCGATCATGACAGCGCTCAATCGAATCTCAGCCTCGTGGTTGCTATCGCTACAAGTTACAAATCTTCCTGGCCCCCAAGTATCTACCAGATCCTCTGCACAAGCAAGCAGATCATATGACACCGAAGTGCTTCCTTGAGAGTCTCTTACGCTGAAGACCAGAACGGGACTTTGAAGCATGCTGTTCAAGCATGAAAGTTGGTGAAGTGAAGCCGTAATGTATAGTGTATTCGCTGTGTAGCTTTGAAGCCCCATAAGTTTGAGTGCCTTGACTGGAGTATCAAGAAAGAATGGATGGATTGGTCCAACATGAGCTTTGATGTAAGATAAGAAAGCGACACTGAGGGTTTGAGCTGCTAAAGAACAGCGATCGAGCATGTACTCTAGTGATGTACTTGAGAAAGCTGGCCCAGTGTCGCTTATTGTCATCTTCAAGCATTCATTTGCGCAATCTGAAGCCTTGAGTAACCGAGAAAGATGATCTTTCTCGTGATCAGATGGATGTGGATGCTTAGCTATCTGAGATAGGAAAGCTTCAAATAGGCTTGCTAGGTTCAACACGGCTGCAAAGTTGATGCGACACATCTCGATGAATTGGCCATTAGATGGCTTGGAATTCATTCGAAGTAAAGTGAAAGAGTCGCAGCTTATACCGCTTGCTTGTGCAAGCCCTATGGCCGTGCAAACATTCTCGAGTACCCTGGAAATGTCTTTACTCAATGATAATATAGCCTCGCTGTATAAACCAATGATGCTGGTTGAGTCTTGAGCATGGAAAGAAATAGAGGCGGTCAGATCATTGCCTTCTTCTGTAAAGTCGACGGACCCCATCCAGTCTTCATTATCGCGGCAGTCGGGGGCAATTCCGGCAAGTCCGCAAAGCCTCTCTATCTTCACCAATGACTCCTCATCCTGTCCCAAAGATGAACCAGAATCAGTATCTACAACTTCCCGGACTTGGACAACGGGGGATGGTTGGACTTCGCGTCCATACACGTGTACACAGGAGGTTTGGTGATGGCCAGGAATAATGGTTGCTTCTGGGATATGTTGACCCTCGAAATATATCCAGGGCGAGTCGTTCTTTTCGTTTATCAGCAGTTCGGCAATCTCCTCGTACCCGTAGCCGTGCTCTCGAAGTTCTGCCAGCCATTCAAAGTTTCCTGTCGCGACAGATTCAAAGTTCTCGTCCAACAGCCATTTGACCTCATCAATCTTTCCACCGGCTAGACTTGTTTGCAATGTGGCCTCCGATATGTGTAGTCCAACAAATTTGCGAAGGTTCTCTTTGTAGAACTTGAATGGCTCTCCGCCGACAAGGAACTTGACGAGATTCTCTAGATTCAACAAGCTGGCTGTAATATCTTCCTTGGTATCTTCTTCAATGACTTCGGCCTCGAAGACTTCTGGGACGATGTTTGTTTCTGGAGAAATAAGAAGACGGTCAATCTCCTTGAGTTCGAGGGGCTCAATCGATGGCGCATCTGGCGTCACCAGAAGATCGCAAGTTTCCTGGACAATCATATCCCGTTCTCTTCGGCCACGGAGAACCCTAATAGCTGTCTTCTCAAGGTTTGTCTTTTCTTGAGCCCCAAACTGTGCGAAGTAGATTTTCAGCAACCGTTCATGATTTCGAAGAAACCGATCCAAAGACATAGTAGACAGAGCCGATCTATATATCACGGAGAGTTCGGCATCTTCCACAAACACTCGAGCGAGATGTTTGACGGCAACTCCCCGGATCTTCAAATAGGTGATATTGGACGACATGATATCGTCTGTTGAAAAGATATCTGAGTCTGCCGATAAGACGGAAGCAACATCTTGGCTTTCCAGTATTGCGCTGGTATCAACGGCTTGATCTTCTTTCTCTTTGGTAGAGTTGATAATATCAACTCGATTCAGGCTACTGTTAGGCTGCTCTTGAGATACTGATTCACTAGCCTTTGTTTTTGGGCCTTGTCTTGAAGTGGCAGTTGTCGATGCTGTCTCAATAGCGGAGAATACACCAGACCCTTTATTTGAATCATAGCTTGAAATCGAAGGTACGCCATTAGACTCATCACTTGAATAAACGGCATCCATATGGTCAGGGACTGCAGGTTTCGTTGCGGAGATTTGTGATGGAGCACCATCGAGAAAGTTACCGTATGGGTCCACGGGAAAGCTTTGAGCACCTGGTTCCGCGGAAGGGAGTGTGTGTGTAGTTTTATCTGAGCCGTGACTGCTTGGTGAACTTCCATTGTGGTAGTGTCGTTTATCAGACGCCACCTTCACTGTCTCATTGCCTTCGACAATCGCTTCTGGTTCATCCATGGCGTCGACGGTGATATAATTGACTAAATTGTTCCCGAAATCAACAGTAGTAGGCATATTCTTAGAGCATCGCATTGTTTCATCAATGATAAACCTTAAATGATGAGTTCCCGGACGAATGTCGATAGTGGCTTTGAATAGTCCTGGGTTGCTAACCCTTTTAAAGTAGTCAGCAATACATCATTGATGAATCTAGGGCAATAAATTTGTGGTTCGCTTACACTGGATGAAGCCTTTGCTTCCTATCCCAGTTGAAAATGGTACCCGTAATGTATACTTTCTCTCCACCCTCTTTCCATTCGAAAGTCGTGGGTACCCGGGTCTCTGTTCCTCCATGTGGTAGCTTTTCCGCACCTTCCCCGTCCTGAGAACTAGCTTCCCCATCCATAGAACTGTCGCTTGGGGACCTGGGAATGTGGGCATCTTCCTCGATTGGCAGTATGAGCCTTGGAGGGCTTCCGTGCTGCCCATCTAGACTGCGCAATGGGTAACCGCGGTTCGCGGTTCCCCGCGGGGCAGTCCCTAGATAATTCTAAATGGGGCGGTTTTTTTAAAATTAGAACCCGTACAGTTCGGGTCCGCTATTTTATAAGACCTGCAGGACCCGCCAAGAGGCCCATTGGACCCGACACGTGATGAAAGCACGTGTCACGTGACTAAAAAGGCCTTAATATAAGAGTTTAAAAGCTTATAAAAACCTATTTGCATATCCAAGTTTGATAATAGTGCAATTTAGATTAAGAATTATAATATAAAGCTTGTTTCAAAATTGAAACGTGATTAAAAGAGCCGAGCTAAGCCTAATTCGTCACGAAATTTTGATACTACGTGTTCTGCGGTTTTTTTGAGACCCGTTCGGGTCGGATCCGCTAGTATAAGAATACCCGTCCCGTTCGCGGTCCCCCACGGGGCGGGCCGCTAAGCCTCTAAACCGCGGAACGGGGAACCGTTGCGCAGTCTATGCCCATCTAGTTTGTCGATAGCTCGTACCTTCTTAGAGGGAACAGTTGAGGCATTTGAGCTTGCAATGTATCCTCGACTCGACGAGGAACCTTTGCCAGTTGCACTGGGAACGCCACACCGAGAGATCATATTGCAAGCCGGATTCGAACTTTCGAGCAATTCAGTGGCTATCCGCGGCTATGAACATGGAATGGTGCTTACCATATATAATCTTTGTCGGTTGCCATTACGCTAACTGATGTGCCGCAATATGGACAAATTGCTGTATAAACTCGGTTCGCCAAATCAATGTTAGAATTATCATCATTTGAAACCGCAGGGGCCGTTCCAGCGTTACACGCATCAGTTTGGGATGCAGCTTCCTCGTAGTCCATCATTGCAAGACTCCTTGGAATACTATCTTGACCTGGGGTAGAAATTATAATGTCGCGACGTCCGATTGCCAAGTTGTGCCCGTCTCCCGGGTCAGATGAGTTCAAATGATCGCCAAGTATGCTCGGGCTTTGTAAGTCGGTAACTTGCTCAATCTTATCGTGGAGTTGTGTTTGTTTTTGATCCAATAGATTTATTTTCTCAGTGAAATTTTCAAGTCCGTCGATATGTTTTTCGAGTTTGTCTAGTACTTCTTTGAATTTCTCTCTTTCTTCGATGGTCCATTTGATAGCCTTCCTAGTAGGTAGATGTAATCATCAATAGGACTTTTCTGTGGGTGGTGTCGGTAAGCTGAAATCCATAGGTGTAATTCGTGCTAAGAACTTACAACAACACCATGATCGCCGTACAATGGCTCCGCAACCCCCCAGAAGTTTCTAAGTATGGTTGTCAGGCTCAGCTTGAGAGCTATAGTGTCCGACATTGGGTAGTGGTTCGACTTACTGCAGCACCTGGCAACTTGGTCTCCCTGAGCCAGTATAAGTGACTATAGCAACGCCGGAGGATATCGCCGCCCCATCAATATCGTTTGTCATATCAGAGCTTATGTTTCCGTACCACGCAGCTCCAGTTGTACCACTCAAAGGGAGTATATTTGTCAAGTGTAAGCGACAACTGCTCACAGGACTCTCGCATAATGTCGTTGGGTATGGAGTGTCAAAATCGTGTACAACTGCTTGATTCGCCGTTGACTGTGCTATAGAATTCGCCGCAAAGGAGTTGCAACTTGGATTGTTTGGTACCGCTCCCTGATCGTTGCAGTGCAGAGTATCGGCTTTTTTCCACAATAAGTGTCTGTTATGTCTGAGGAACTTAGGGCTCGGAGAAATACCGTAAAACCTGAAATAAGTACTCCCAATTGTGGATTCATACCCTCCATCTCGGTAGATTCCTGGGTCGTTATCGCTTGTTTGATTAACTGCAGGATCTGTGGATGCGATTACTATGGGGTTGGTAACTGCAAGGGCTACTGGCGCCAAGACAAGGGTCAGGAGAGAAATCATCGTGAGATCTATGCGCACAAAAATATAACAAGCAGAACTGCCAGCTCTTTTCAGAGACGAAAGGGAACTTTAATACATGCCACTGAGTAAGATCCATAATTATCATTCTTTTTAACACTCATCTCATTGGACTACTTGAGTTTGACGTTGCGGAAATAAAGTCAAAGGGTGCGAAGGATCAATAAACTACTAACCTATTTACGCAGGTCACAACGATAAGGTTCCACTCCGAGTACCGCTTTTATGTCAACTAATCTACAATACCTCCCCTTGAATTAATGTTATTCAGTGGATCTGGCGCACAATCCCCCGGACCTCGAGAATTGATTAGTTTAAACCCCTAGTAGCGGTCTGTGTATCCCCGGCAGCGTGGGTATAGAAAGTTCTGGAGACTCAGCAGGGCCGTGGAATAAACAATCCTATTTGCTAAACACCCTAGATCACTACCCGCACGACACGTGTAAAAATTCACTTTTTAACATTTTATTTGGGGGGGGGTATTGTATTGGCGAGGGTGCCTGGTCTAAAAAAAGCTCATTTCTGATCGAATCAAAAGGCTCACGCGGCTCTTATTTCCGCACCTGACATGATCGATTAGACTCTCAAACTAATCAGACAACCCGTTACCCCGTATTCTAATTTTCCGTAAGGTAGCTCAAGCCAATAATAACACTTGACGCGGAGAGAGTCCAACGCATACGCTCCCGGGGAGGGGCTACGTTGCAACTGCTACGTTTGTTGATTTTATAAACAAGTCCTCAGTAACGTTTTTCGGTTTTTCTAATGACTCAAGTCTCGCATACACTCCGCTCGAAAAGAGTTGTGGATTTCGAGGCACCAAGCAAGGTTAGGTCGTCTTGAAGTAAGAGCGCCGATGATTACCCTACGTACACCTCAAAAAGTAGTACCCCAAAATTGGGAAGATAAAAGAGAAAGCCAAGCTATTTGATTTCTTAATCAATCATATGTGCAATAAGAAGTTATAAATGGGGGGTGTAGACTGATAGAAAAGTAGGGTGTCTTTTACTGGGGCAGATATTGAAGACGCACATGCTCTACTAAACTTCATTGTCTTTCCCTTATTAGCCAATCTCTAGCTATCTGAACTATCAATAGCAGAACTTTCAAGCTTGATGTACGCCATGGAGACGTCAGCGCCAAATATCACTGACGTGAATCTTCCCCATCTTGGGGTCATGGTCCTTCGATGAACAACCCGGGAGCTGCAAAATCCATTTTCCAGGAGACAGCACTTACTAAATGCTGTGTAGCCAACGTCGGACACGTGTAGCTTTACCATTTCAATTCCAGTTTCAATCCCGATCCCGACTCGGAATCTGAGTTGAACCCGGGTCCGGGCAAGACTTCGCCACTTCCAAACATACGAAGAAGAAGAAGAAGAAACAAAGCAAAAAAGAGGAAATGACGTTCACTTTACTGGCGGGTCAGCCGGTACGGTGAGGCTCAGCGCATGGCTTTGATTCCACCTAAATCTCAAGCCCCTTGTCCCGGATCTCATTCCCCCAATGCCATTTCCGGACGCGTGGACCTTGTCCCCTTGGCCTCATCTAAAAGCAGATGAAATATGCCGGTACTTGTTCAATTCAACAGGTACTGGAGATTGGCGAGGTGCTTCTCACCAGTTTTCGGGGCTTCGGGATGGAAAATTGTCCCGACTCGGATGCGGGCGCAGGGGTCCTCGCCTGCAGGTGCGGCTAAGGCTTGCGGCAAGAACAAAGAGTCGGGATTTTTTTGCAAGATGCAGAGGGTTTTATTGGATGAATCTGCCGGTCAAAGCCAGGGGCAAATGAGGTAACACGTCATTCGTTTTGAAGTGGAAAAAAAAAGAGAGAAAAATCTTGGAGTGGGCATTATGCCTCTGCGTTGATACCGCGTATACTGTGTACCAATGTTGCAAACGAAGTCCTTACCTCACCCTTCCTTGTACAGAGCATAAAACCGGGATATGTTGTAACTGTACGCAGCCGGAAGAAGTGGGTAAATCGGAGTGTAACTTGCTTTTTGGAGGCCGAGCTGGTGCATGCCGGTACCAAAGACCATCCGACCGGCGGAACAGCATCTGTTGTATGTCTCAGAATGATGTCACCCAATTTGGGCTAGCTTAACGAGCTCTTTGGTTATTATAAAGTACGGACTCCGGCTTCAACAACAAAGAAACTTCTTCCCACCTACCTCTACCTCATCTTTAAAGCTGTACCTTTTTCCACCACCATCACCCAACAACAAACTTTGCGTCCACCCCAATCTCTACAGCACTTACCAGCATGTCTTCTCAAACTGTGTTCCGTCTCACCTCGAAAGGTATCGAGGGTCTCCAAGCAAGCAAAGAGCCGATCCCCACCATTGACAAATACGAAGTCCTCGTCAAAGTACGCAGCGTGGCATTGAATCAACGCGATGTCGCCATTGCCACCTCCACTTACCCGCTCCCAGTGAAGGACAACCTAATTCCCTGCTCAGACATGGCCGGCGAGGTCGTACAAGTCGGCGATGCCGTCCATAACTTTGCTGTTGGCGACGCCGTCATTGCTGCGAATAATCCTGAGTACCAATTTGGCGTCATGAAGGATACATCCAGCGCTTTCGGTGGCCTTCAGGATGGTCTGCTCCGAGAGTATGTTTCTGTACCGGCGTATGGTCTCATCAAGCTGCCTAAATCATCCCACGACTTCACGCAGTGGGCTGCTTTGGTGCAGGCAGGCACGACGGCTTGGAATGCCCTTTATGGCAACGCTCCATTGAAGGCGGGAGACACTGTGCTCCTCATGGGTAAGATTTCCTAACTTCCACATCCAAGAAGAAGAAATACTCACTGACCGCCTACAGGAACCGGAGGAATTTCTTTAGTTGCTCTCATCTTCGCCAAAGCCGCCGGAGCAACTACCATCATCACCTCATCCAGCGACGAAAAGCTCGCGCGTGCCAGATCTGAATTCGGCGCCGACTACACCATCAATTACACGACGCACCCCAACTGGGCCGCCGAAGTGCAGCGCATCACCAACGGCCAAGGCGCCAACCACATCCTGGACATCGGCGGTTCTGGAACTATCGCTCAGAGCCTCGAGTCTGTTGCACTGGGAGGTGTCATTTCGGTGATCGGATTCCTGTCTTTTGCTTCGCAGGAGGATATGCCGAATGTGGCTATGATGTCGATAGTCAGAGGCTGTGTTATTCGCGGTATTCAGAGCGGCTCGAAGCAGCAGCTTGAGGAGGCTGTTAGGTTCATGGGTACTCGGGAGCTCAAGATGCCGGTTGATAAGACCTTTGCCTTTGATCGGGAGGGCATTATTGCTGGTCTGAACTTTGTTGCATCTGGAAAGCACATTGGCAAGGTTTGCATCAACTTGGATTAGTAGGCCTCTTTGCAGGACGGTACTTGGTAGTGAATTTTCTCTTCAAAATCGGATTAGATAGCGGTCTTTGATTTGAGTAGGGCTAGGAGTTCGGGGCAGCATTTGATAATGGGAATGAACTGTCATCAAACGTAAAAACCGTTCCAGTGACAATAAGGAGAGTTTCACCACCGCAGTTTGTGAAAATACAACTGGGAATATGGAAAGACACTGGAAAATCTAGCTCCGATACTTCCGTATAGAAATGAAGTCCTTGAGGAAAACCACTCTATGCCGCAATTTGTAAGGCGCAAAGCATTGGGGCTTGGTAAGCCAAAAGCAACTGAACTGTAAGCAAGTTGCCATCGTCGCGAGACGGGATCCTTTGGTTTTGCAGACTTGGGGCTCAGCGCTCGTGCTTTGCAGACTAGTCAAAACCAAGCTTGTGACATCGAATGCAAGCAGAAAAGGGCAAACATATGAGGACAACTCCCGTTACACATCGTCCTTATCTCCTCAACATCGGAAAAATAACATGAATGTCTTGACTTTTGGAAGGCACCCAGAGCTTACATGGGAGCCTGAAAGAGCAATTCCGCAGAAAGTAGTAATTAGAACTGGACACGATCATCCGGCACATGACTGAAATTTCAAATTAATAGAGTGGAAAGTCCTGAAACTTATTCCTATACCCAAGAACGAAGGTCAATTCTACACCAGCCTCTCCAGCCTACAGAAGAGTTAGAAATCAGCTGAATGTTCAATGGAGCTTTGAAATATGAGAATCATTCCTAGTAGGGGGAAGGAGCGGGGGGGAAAACGAATTTGAACACAGCCATTCATTGACATACCAAAGCCTCCAAATCAGCAGGAATTCTCCAGGCATCAGCTGCCTCAGCTTCGTCTGCGGTCAACCCAGCCGGATAGTCTTCCCACCACCAATTAGCGTGATACTCCCATTCCGGTACTTGAGCGGTAATGATGTTGATTTTCCGTAACTTGGGCAGAAATTCTTTCTTTTTTTGAAGTAAATGTCCTAACCAAGATGTTGTTGTCCAATCGTCAGAATCGTTTGATTCATCAGGAGGTACGGCCCACATATGGAATGCCGAAACGTCGTAGAAGACCTTTAACTCCTCCAGCAACGGAGGCATGCGTCGTATGTATACTTCCCAATCTCCGAATTCTTTTCCTAGAAACAATCCATGGGCGATGGACAAAGTCTTCAGGGCATTGAAATTACGGAAGCTCCACTGGGCGCTCCTCGGACTAACAATTTGCTTCCAGTACTCTGACAAAGCATGCTTTCTTCGTGTTAATGTCAGCTTCTCCAGAGAAGACCTTTGAACTCTTAGTACATCAATGAAATGGCCCGGTCCGAATGCCAATGGGCTCGGCGTCTGGTACGGCCCTACCCCCATGGCATACGTGCCGTACGGTTCGTAAAACTCATAATTTAAGGACTTCAATGATGCAGGCAAACGAAACATCTCCGACAGGAAGTCGAAGCAGATCTCGCAGTCTACAATGCTGATGCTATTGATGGGAGACTTGCGGTATAGTTTTCGATCAGGAAGTTGATAGAAGGTTCCCTCGCCCTGGGAACCGATGAGCCTGATACTTTCAACACCTGGAATCCCAAAGAGTGGCACCACTTCTGGGATAGTGAAACCTAATTTGGTCATCGATTTCGAGCTTGATCCGATAGTCGACAGGGGTTTTTTGGAACCGACGAACTTGACCAAATGCTCAGGAGAACGAATGGTGTTTGCCCGGCTGTCGAGCAGGTCTTGAAAGAGATGATAGAACCGTTTGCAGGCGAGTATGAGCTGATGAAGAGCATAGTTCTGTCGGATGGCGAGTTCTGAAGTGTGCGTAGCACAATCGGCCCAGACAGGCAAGGGTTGGGTTTGAATGAGGGCGGTCAACTGGGGTTCAGGCAGTAGGTTTTCGACGACGATGATTTGTAGAAGCTCATCTGGGAGCTCGATAAGGCGCGGCATTGTAGGCTGTTGCAATTGACCACAAAATGTGTTGTGTCTTTCAACAGTGGGAGATGTCGAGAAACTCGAGCTCGAGCTTGGGGAAGTGGTGATCTGTAAGTGGGTCTGTGAGCCACGTGACGAGGGCCACTTTCTGTATTGAGATACTTCTTCCTCCTGTTAAGAAGTTTGACTCTTGTAAATCGTTTACACCTTCAGCTAATGTAAATTGTCAACTCTTAATACTAAAAGCAGGGTTGAAAGCAAAAGGCCTATTCGAGTTAGTCTTGTGGTAGCCTTGCAGCCGAGGCTGCTTATTAAAGTCGCGGTAAGCATTGTCGCCGCGCTGATTCAACATTTACTAAGGCTGAACTCACCCCTCCTTCGCCTCAAATGACCCTCCAGGGAACATTCCTTTCCTCTCCACGCTCGTTCCTATAAAAATCTCAATCTTTCCTCATGAGGGTACTTTTGCTTTTATTTTCCACCATCATTGCTATTCTCGCCATCGCATTCCGAGATACGATCGCGAACAACCTTACCAGCCTCTTCGACAGCAATAGCAACACCACGTCTTTCGAAGGCCTTCCACTTATCCCACCTCCTGAAATTTACGGCGCGCCGAAGCCAGCGAACATGACGGTACCGAGAGCAATCCGCAAGGCGTTTTTGGCTGTTGAGCAGGCTGAGGGTGCGGGCGCAAGGGTAAGGAGGAGTATTGGAACACCACAGCTGCGGAACTTCTCTCCTTTCCTCATGCTCGACCATTTCACCATTAAGCCAGGAGCTGGTTTCCCCGATCACCCGCATAGAGGCCAGGTATGTTCACAGAACCAGTCCTTTCCAAATGGACTTTGAATTTGAGAAATTCCAAAGCACTCTCTCTTAGCAGACCCAATACTGACAATCACTTCTTCCAGGAAACAATCACATATCTATTAGAAGGCGTCGTCGACCACGAAGACTTCGCAGGAAATGCAGGCACAATCGAAGCAGGAGACCTACAATTCATGACCGCGGGAAAAGGCATAATGCATGCCGAAATGCCACGGCAAAACCCCGACGGCAGCGCCAATGTCGGCATGCAACTCTGGGTTGACTTGCCCGAGAAACTCAAGAAATGCGAGCCCAGATACCGCGATCTGCGAGCGAAAGAGATCCCCAACATCGACATTGACGACGGAAAAGTCCATATCAAGATCATCAGCGGACAAAGTCACGGCACCGACAGCGTGAAGGAATTGGCGTATACCCCGGTTTGGATCTTCGATATTGAGATTAAGCCCGGTGGCAAGATCAACCAGCAGCTTCCTGAGGGCTGGAATGCTTTTGCCTATACTTTGGGCGGAAGTACGGCTTTCGGAGTCGGTGCCGACAAGACTGTTGTGGGTCAATACCACAATGTCGTTTTTGAGCAGAAGGGAGATGAGGTGTTTGCGGAAGTTGAAGAGGGAGCCAAGGAGAATGGACATTTCTGTAGGTCATTTTTGCTTGCCTACCTTGTAGCATGCCCCCTTTCTGTTTGCTTTCCTTACCGCCAAAAAAGTTTCCTGTTCCACAAGAATGCCCCTCTTGACTCCCAAAATGTACAAAATTGGATCCCTTCTCTTTCAATTAGGACCCAAGAAGTCTTGGCTTCAAGTGAAGCCTTTCTTTTTTCCCAATTCCTTCCTCCAAGGGCCAAAAAAGCAAAAAAGAAAATCTCTCATTGCGTTCGCCGGGAATCGAACCCGGGGCCCATCGAAGTTGTAGAGACGAATCTCATGGCAACGATGGATTTTACCACTAAACCACAAACGCTTTTGATGGACGAAATCTGGCTATTTCAATAATTGAAAGGGTTTGAAAACTTTGAGTCTCTGTGCGTGTTAACGGGCCGAGCGGCCAATGGTTACCTAAGTGGTGGGGCGTTCCAAGTGGGACCGTGGGCTTAGGCTCGGGGATCACATGATTCTCCTCAATCATGGCTGGATGAAGTTTTGGGCTTCGAGTGACCAAAAGGAAAAGATTGAAGCAATACTATGGCGGGAGAGCATCTCTTATAGAGAGACGCACCCACGCGGCGTTGCTAGGCAACACCACAAGTCTACGCGCATTGTTGCCCACCCCTTTCATCCAGGGTCCCCATTGGACTCGGACATCTCGCCCGACATCCTGTTTCCTGTTTTCTTGTACCACTTTCCCTTTTGACCCAGCCGCATGTCTACATCCCGTTGTCATTTCTCTTCCCACCCTTTTCTTCTACACCCCAGCCCCATCTCTACAAACACAAAAGCTAACCCCACCCCAAAAGTCCTAGTAGCAGGCCTCCCCCTCGACCAAAAAGTCGTCCAATATGGGCCCTTCGTGCTAAATACGCAAGATGAGGTCTACCAGGCGATGATGGATTTCCAGACGCATTCGAATGGGTTTGAGAGGGCGAAGGGGTGGAGGAGTGAGATTGGGAAGAGTATGGTGGGTTAGGGTGGTAGGAAGGGGAGAGGGCTGAGTTATGGATTATGAGAATGAATGATTTGGTTAACCTATCTTTTGCTTTCAGGTGTGGGATGAAGTTTCGCGGATGTTAAGTGATGTACTCTTTTTGTGCATGCCCGCTCCTCAGCCCTGCCGGCTCGCTATACCAAACTCGAGAACCACGAGTTCGAGAGGAATCGCCGAAAGGCGAGACCCAGGAGCTTCGTAGCTTCTCGCACCCAAAACAGAACGCGGACGCCATTCCCATACACCAAAGAGCCACATCTCCAGTAGTCCTAGCAGACATATACGGAGTAGAGCCTCCCCCCATTTCTTTGTTCGACAAAAGCGTATCTCAAGACTTGTCCTCACGCCAAGCTTCTTTCGCTCTTACGGTTGAGTTATTGTGACTTGCAAGGTGCCCAAAATACTGCCAGGTGTAGCCCACAATGGCTATCTGTAATTTTTCGCGACGGATGCAGATCGTATGTATTTGTAGTTCAACGATATCCTGTTGGGGAAGCGCAGTATTATTGGATGATAAAGTATGTGCCTGGCTACACGCAAACAAGAGGAGAGCTCGCTTCTCTTCTACCTGCGCTATTCAGGGTTTTGGGAGGTAAATCAGGCCGGAGTTGAAATTCCAGCAGATTTTAC
Organism: Lachnellula suecica; assembly: GCA_007825345.1. Classification (NCBI taxonomy): domain Eukaryota; kingdom Fungi; phylum Ascomycota; class Leotiomycetes; order Helotiales; family Lachnaceae; genus Lachnellula; species Lachnellula suecica. The sequence goes on from QGMK01000355.1 coordinate 27,125, forward strand.
AGGATCTGAATGGTGGTATTTGCTATTCCACAGATGTCAGGATTGCTTCTGGTAATTTTATCTATTTATGTTTTCGAGTCTTGACTTCTTTCCTTCCTATCGTACATCTCTCCTTTTTGTTCTTGACCGAAAAGAGAACCCGTGACGCCGTTTTTGAAATGATAAGCACAGTTTTGGCAGAAGCAGCAAATAAATCACCAGAGCCGAAAGCGAACCTTAACGCCCTTTCGAAATCAGAACCATTAAGCACCACTTTTCGAAAGCCATCCCCCCACCACCATCAACACCCTCAATCCCATCCCCCTCCGCGCAGCAT